>WNWK01033939.1:15000-20771 GCA_009830355.1 Cherax destructor | reverse complement strand
TCCAGACGTTACCAAAATCAACCACATATCCCAGACGTTTCACAACCCAACCACATATCTGGTTTATTTAAATCAACCACAAAATCTCCAGACGTTACCACAAAAACCATATATCTACCAGACGCACCACAATAAATTACATATCTCCCAGACGCTACCACAGTCAACCACATATCTACCACACGCTACCACAATCAACTAGATATCTCCAGACGTTACAACAGTCAACCATATCTACCACACGCCCCCAAGTAAAACCACATATCTACCAGACGCTACCACAATCAACCACATATCTAAACGCTACCAGGTTTTTACACAGCTGTGAAAACATTTCAGAATCGCTAAAAAAACACCAAAAATTAGGCAAAAAAATGAACGAAAGGGAAGCGAATGGAAAAAAAAAAGGGGGAAAAAATTATCAGATTTCTTCGTTTAGCTCAAAAAAAAAGGAGAATAAACTGAGGGAGTCAATAGACGGGTTTTTTTTTTCGTATTTGATGGGAAAAAAAGCCTATCAAAACGAGAGTTTGAGAGAAATGGGATAAAATATTTGAGTTATTGTATAAATATCGTTATTATTATTACTTTTTAAATTGGTTTTTCATTACTATTTTTTCAGTATTATTCTTCTTATTATTATTATTAGTATTATTATGATTATTACTGTTACCTTGTCGGCCACCCCGTCTACCTTGTCTGCCACCCCTGTCTACTTTGTCTGCCACCCCCTGTCACCTTGTCTGCCAACCCTGTCTCCCTTTGTCTGCCATCCTGTTTTTGTCTGCCACCCCTTTGGGGTATAAAACCAAGCCTTATGCTCAAAAAACCCTCCCCAATTATTATGGGGGGAAAACTTGTTCCCCTGGGCTCTCTCTCTCTCTCTCTCTCTCTCTCTCTCTCTCTCCCCTCTCTTTTTTTTTGTATATACATGTGTGTATATATATATATATATATATATATATATATATATATATATATATATATATATATATATATATATATATATATATATATATATATATATATATATATATATATATATATATATATTTTTGTCGTGCCGTTAAAAGAAAAACCCGCGATTTTGGATTAAATAAAAACCTCACCTTGCCATATAAGACCAAGAAAAAATTTGGTAAAAAATTTTGGGGGCCAAAATCATTTGAACATAACAAAAAAATATATTTCATTGTTTTGTTTATTATTAAATTAATGTTAACGTATCTAAAATATATTTATTTTTGGGGAAAAATTAAATTGCGCTTGTTGTAATGGGTTTGGGGTGGTTTTTTCAAAGTTTCTCTTGGAAAAATTATAAATTTTACATAAACATAAAAAAAAAAATATATCTTTAAACGTATAAGATAAAATTTTAGAAAGGACTTAATTTTAGATGAGTTTTTCCCCAATTGACCCGTTTCCTAATCGGCATGACATATATATATATAAAACATATATATATATGTACTCACCTAGTTGATCACCTAGTTGGGTTGGGGGTCGAGTCACGGCTCCTGACCCCCCTTCACTGGCCGCCCTGGGTCCCCCCGCCTTTGAGCTTTATCACCCCTCTTCTTAAAGCTATGGGGATCCTCCCCCCTTTTAACCCTTCCTAAACTATTCCATAAACCACTCTGTGTTTTGGAAATACTTCCTAACATCTCGGATTTTTGGTTTTTAAACTTCCAACTGTGCCCTTTTTGTTGTGTGTCCCCCCCTCTGGAAATTCTGTTCTGTCCACTTTCCCCAATTCCCCTCAGTATCTTATATGTTGTTATTATGTCCCTCCCTGTCTCTCCTTTTTGGGTTCCCGGTCGATTTTCCTTAACCCTCCTCGTACGACATACCCCGGGGGCCCCGGGGCTAGTCTTGTTGAAAAAACCTTTCACTTTTCGGGCTTCTTAAAATTTTTTGGGCCCAGGGGGTGGGTTCCACACTGGTCCCGATCTCCAGTATGGGCCTAACGTACACAGCAGGGCCCTGAACGATTTTTTTTTAAGATGTCGGAATTTGTTCTTAGGTTTGCTAGGCGCCCGTATGCTGCAGCAGTTATTTGGTTGATGTGCGCCCCAGGAGATGTGCCGGTGTTTTTACTCACCCCCAAGATCTTTTCCTCGATTGGGGGTTTAAATCCGGGCCCCCCCAGGCTGTACTCCCCCCGCGGTCTTTTTTTTCCCTTCCCCAATCTTCATGACTTTGCACTTGGTGGGGTTGCCCCCGGGGGGTTGCGGGGCCAGACTTGCAGCCTGTCCAGATCCCTTTTAGTTTTGCCTGGTCCCCGTCCGATTGAATTTTCTCATCAACTTCACATCATCTGAAAAAGGGGGCACCCCCGGGTCTACCCCTTCCTCATGTCGTTCACAAATACCAGAAAAAACCCGGGGCCTAGGACTGCCCCCCGTGTGTGGTGTGTGGTCTCTCTTCACCCTGGTGGAGGGGGGTTAACTCCCGCGCTGGCCGACCCCCCCTCGTTGGGAGATAATTTTCCCCGGGCCCGGGCCCTCATCCCCAAAAATGGCCCCCGGTGTTTTGCTGGCTGGCCATGATCAAATTTTGAAAGGTCCCCTTTTAAACCCTTTCGGTTCAAATTTTGGTCCAATTTTTTTTTTTTTCCCCCCCCACCTACCCCCCCCCTCTCTCTTTCTCTCTCTCTCTCTCTCTCTCTCTCTCTCTCTCTCTCTCTCATATATATATATATATATATATATATATATATATATATATATATATATATATAAGAAAAAACAAGAGCTTGTTCCGGGCATCCATTGGAAAATTCTGTGTTTGATCGCGTCTCTCTATCTCTCTTTTTGTCTTTGTCTCTATCTCTTTCTTCTCTCTCTCTCTGTCTCCTTTAAAACCCCCAAAAAAACTTCTTTATGTTTTTTCGTTCACTCCCCCGTTAACTCGTTGCCAATTACAGCCCTGATTGGCCCAAAAGGGGCTTTTTGGCCTTTTTTAAAGGCCCCGGCCCCGGCCCCCGGGCAATAAAATTGGGGTTTGGTGGCCCCAGGCTTTTGTTGCATAACAATTTGGGTCCAAAACACTGGTGATTTTTGGAAATTTTGAATTTAAAAAACTTCACTAACACCACCAGGGAAAAAAAGAGGAGAAAAGAGTAGAGAGAGGAAAAATTTAAAAATATATATATATATATATATATATATATATATATATATATATATATATAATATATATATATATATATATATATATATATATATGTCGTCCTAATAGGAAAAACTGGTAATTAAAAATTTTATTTAAAATTTAATCCCAAAATTTTCCTTTATTTAAAGATATTTTTTTTTCATTTATTTAATAAAAAAAATTTTTTTGCCAAAAAACAAAAAAATTCCCCTTATTATAAAAGGCAATTTTTTTGCTTTTAAAATAAATTAAGAACTTTAAAAAAAAAATAAACAAAACAAAAATCTTTTTTTTGTTTTGAATGATTTTGCGAAAATTTTTGCATCCAAATTTTTTTGTCTTTATGGCAAGATGATGTTTATTTGTAATCAAAGACATATATATATATATATATATATATATATATATATATATATATATATATATATATATATATATAATAAAAATTTAAAATATTAAAAAATATATAACGAGTGGCTGAAAAAATAACAACACTGGACTAGCCGGGATTCGAACCTATGTTGTTTTTTGGGCCCCTCCATGGTGAGCGAAAATCACACATGAAAATCTAACCCACAGGACCACGCAATCCTCAAATCAGGCCCCGGGGGACTGGTGTTTTACTCCGGGCATACGGTGGGTGGGTGCCGGCTAATTTCAGTCTCTTATTGTTTGGGGGATGTCAACGAGAATAGAAAAAACACTGCGACAGCCAAAAAAAAACCGGGTTGAGTCCAAGTCCGTTTATTGATCAATCCACTGTGCGTGGTTTAAAAATATAAAAAAAATGCTCGTTGATAGTACACCAAACGGAAAAAGGGAATGAAAGGGTCAGGGGGACCCCCACCACCCTCTGTCAACCACCAGTCCACCAGTCCACCAGTCCCCCACCATCCACCACCAGTACCACCACTAGTACAACCACCATACCACCAGTACCACCACCAGTACCACCACCAGTACCACCACAGTAAAACCACCATCCACCTACCACCACCAGTCCACCAGTACCACCAGTACCACCACCAGTACCACCACTTGTCAATCACCAGACCACCAATACCCCCCACCAGTACCACCCCCAGTACCACCACCTGTATCACCACCAGTCCACTACCAGTACCCCATTAGTACCACCCCATTCCACCACCAGTCCACCCCGGTCACCCCAAATTTCCAGGTACCACCACCAGTACCACCCACCAGTACCACCACCAGTACCACCCCATACCACCACCAGTATCCCTGGGCCACCACCAGTATCCCTGATCCACCACCAGTCCACCACCACCAGTCCACCACCAGTATCACTAGTACCACTACCAGTACCCCACCAGTCCACCACCAGTACCACCCCAGTACCCCACCAGTACCACCCACCAGTTCCACCGGGCCACCACCAGTACCACCCAGTCCACCAGTACCACCACTACCACCACCAGTATCACTAATCCACCACCAGTATCACCAGTACCACCACCAGTCCACCACCCAGTTCCACCAGCACCACCACCAGTACCACCACCAGTTCCACCACCAGCACCACCACAAGTACCACCAGTACCACCAGTACCACCACCAGTATCACTAGTACCACCACCAGTCCACCACCATTACCACCAGTACCACCACCGGGCCACCAGTACCACCACAGTATCACTAGTACCACCACCAGTCCACCACCAGTACCACCACCAGTACCACCACCGTACCACCAGTCCACCACCAAGTACCACCAGTACCACCACCAGTATCACTAGTCCACCACCAGTACCACCACCAGTACCACCACTAGTACCACCAGTACCACCACCAGTCCCACTAGCACCACCACTGTACCACCAGTCCACCACCAGTACCACCACCAGTATCACTAGGTACCACCCCAGTCCACCACCAGTACCACCACCAGTACCACCAGTACCACCAGTACCACCACCAGTACCACCACCAGTCCACCACCAGTACCACAGTACCACCTCCAGTACCACCACCAGTCCACCACCATTGTACCACCAGTCCACCACCAGTCCACCACCAGTTCACCAGTACCACTACCAGTCCCCACTAGTACCACCACCAGTACCACCACCAGTATCATAGTACCACCACCGACCACCACCAGTCCACCACCCAGTCCACCACCAGTCCACCACCAGTACCACCAGTACCACCACCAGTATCCCTAGTCCACCAAGTACCACCACCACCATTACCACCCACCAGTATCACTGTACCACTACCAGTACCACCACCAGTACCACCACCAGTACCACCACCAGTACCACCACCAGTACCACCACCAGTTCCACCAGTACCACCACCAGTACCACTACCAGACCACCAATCCCACCAGTACCACCACCAGATCACTAGTACCACCACCAGTATCACCAGTACCATTACCAGTACCACCACCAGTTCCACCAGTACCACCACCAGTACCACCACCAACACCACCAGTACCAACAAGTACCACCAGTACCACCAGTCCACCTACCAGTATCACTGGTACCACCACCAGGTACACCACCATTACCACCACTACCACCAATCCACCAGTCCACCACCAGTATCACTAGTGCCACCACCAGTACCCACCAGTACCACCACCAGTA
>WNWK01033939.1:0-10000 GCA_009830355.1 Cherax destructor | reverse complement strand
TATTCCATCATCTCGTCTACTGACTTCCCTGCCAGTTCTCTGTCCCACTGAACTCCGTGCAGGAAGTTCCTCATGCCCACGTAGTCACCTTTCTTGTAGTTTGGCTTCATTCGTGCAGCCCTTCCTGCTTCCCTCCACTTGTAACTCTACTGTGTATTCGAAGCTTAGAACCATATGATCACTGGCCCCAAGGGGCTTTCATGTGTGATGTCCTCAATATCTGCGCTACTCAGGTGAATACTAGGTCCAGTCTCGCTGGTTCATCCTCCTCTCTCTCTGGTAGTGTCCCTTACGTGTTGGTACATGAGATTTTCCAGTACCACCTCCAGCATCTTAGCCTCCACGTTTCTTGTGTGTGTGTGTGTGTTATGTGTGTGTTTTGTATGTATGTGTGTGTGAGTGTGTTTTGTATGTGTGTGTGTGTGGGTGTGTATGTGTGTGTGTGTGTGTGTGTGTGTGTGTACTCACCTATTTGTACTCACCTATTTGTGGTAGCAGGGGTCGAGTCATAGCTCCTGGCCCCGCCTCTTCACTTATTGCTACTAGGTTCTCTCTCTCTCTGCTCCATGAGCTTTATCAAACCTAGTCTTAAAACTATGTATGGTTCCTGCCTCCACTATGTCGCTTTCTAGGCTATTCCACTTCCTGACAACTCTATGACTGAAGAAATACTTCCTAACATCTCTTTGACTCATAGGAGTCTTCAACTTCCAATTGTGACCCCTTGTTTCTGTGTCCCATCTCTGGAACATCTTGTCTCTGTCCACCTTATCTATTCCTCGCAGTATTTTATATGTCGTTATCATGTCTCCCCTAACCCTCCTGTCCTCTAGTGTCGTCAGGCCGATTTCCCTTAACCTTTCTTCGTAGGACAATCCCCTTAGCTCTGGGACTAGTCTTGTTGCAAACCTTTGCACTTTCTCTAGTTTCTTGACGTGCTTGACCAGGTGTGGGTTCCAAACTGGTGCTGCATACTCCATTATGGGCCTGACGTATATAGTGTACAGAGTCTTGAACAATTCCTTAGTGAGGTATTGGAACACTGTTCTTAGGTTTGCCAGCCGCCCGTATGCTGCAGCAGTTATCTGATTAATGTGTGCCTCAGAAGATGTGCTCGGTATTATACTCACCCAAAGATCTTTTTCCTTGACTGAGGTTTGCAGTCTTTGGCCACCTAGACTATACTCTGTCTGCGGTCTTCTTTGCCCTTCCCCGATCTTCATGACTTTACATTTGGCAGGGTTAAATTCAAGCAGCCAGTTACTGGACCAGGCTGGTAGCCTGTCCAGGTCTCTTTGTAGTCCTGCCTGATCCTCGACTGATTTAATTCTTTTCATTAACTTCACATCATCTGCAAACAGGGACACTTCTGAGTCTACCCCTTCCGTTATGCATTCACATATACCAAAAACAGTACCGGTCCAGGACTGACCCTTGTGGAACCCCACTCGTCACAGGTGCCCACTCTGACACCTCGTGTGTGTGTGAGTGTGTGTTGTGTGTGTGTTTTGTATGTGTGTGTGTTTTTGTGTGTGTGTGTGTTTTGTATGTGTGAGTTTTGTGTGTGTGTGTGTTTTGTATGTGTGGTGTGTGTGTGTGTTTTGTATGTGTGTGTGTGTGTGTTTTAGTGTGAGTTTGTGTGTGTGTGTATTGTGTGTGTGTGTTTGTGTGTGTGTGTGTGTATGTTGTTTTGTGTTTGTGTGTTTTGTGTGTGTGTGTGTTTTGTATGTGTGTGTGTGTGTTTTGTGTGTGTGTGTGTTTTGTGTGTGTGTTTGTGAGTGTGTGTGTGTGTGTGTGTTGTTGTGTGTGTGTGTTTTGTATGTGTGATTGTGTGTGTGTGTGTTTTTGTATGTGTGTGTGTGTGTTTGTGTGTGTTAGTTACCATTTTGTCCTAGGCACATGTCGATTAGACACTAGTCCTGTTGTATGTGTGTGTGTGTGTGTGTGTGGGGTGTGTGTAACGAAACACTTCGAAATGTTTCGGCTCCGCCGGGAATTGAACCCGGGCCCTCCGTGCGTGAAGCAAGAGCGCTAGCCACCATGCCATCGGGGCGTGTATATGTGTGTGTGTGCGTGTGTGAGTGTGAGTTATGTTGTGTGTGTGTGTGTGTTTGTGTGTGTGTGTTTTTTGTAGGTGTGTATGTGTGTGTTTGTATGTGTGTGTATGTGTTTTGTGTGTGTGTGTGTGTGTTTTGTATGTGTGTGTGTGTTTGTGTGTGTTTGTGTTTGTGTGTGTGTGTGTGTGTTGTTTGTGTGTGTGTAGTGTGTGTGTGTGTGTGTGCGTGTGTGTGTTTTGTATGTGTGTGTGTAAACAAGTACTCACTGGTGTTCACTCGTGTATGGTCCACCAACAAGTTGCCTGGGTCGAGTCACCGTCTCCAGCCTGAATACTGACACCCTGGTTGCTTCTGGAGAGTGACCTGTACTAGAAACCTGGTTCAGGTCACCAGTGTTACCAAGTACCAGGGACCTGGTCCAGGTCACCAGTGTTGCCAAGTACCAGGGACCTGGTCCATGTCATTAGTTTTGCCAAGTACCAGGGACCTGGTCCAGGTCACCAGTGTTGCCAACTACCAGGGACCTGGTCCAGATCACCAGTGTTGCCAGGTGACCTGTACTAGAAGCCTTGTCCAGGTCACCAGTGTTGCCATGTGACCTGTTCCATGAACCTTGATCAGGTCATCAGTATTGCCAGGTGTCAGGTACTAGGAACCTGGTCCATGTCACCGGTGTTGCCAGGTGCCAGGTACTAGGAAGCTGGTCCAGGTCACCAGTGTTGCCAGGTGCCAGGTACTAGGAACCTGGTCCATGCCACCAGTGTTGCCAGGTGCCAGGTACATATCACCAGTGTTGCTAGGTAACCTGTACCAGGAGCCTAGTCTAGGTCACCAGTGCTGCCAGGTATAAGTCACCAGTGTTACCAGGTATAAATACCTG
Organism: Cherax destructor; assembly: GCA_009830355.1. NCBI lineage: Eukaryota > Metazoa > Arthropoda > Malacostraca > Decapoda > Parastacidae > Cherax > Cherax destructor. The sequence goes on along the minus strand of WNWK01033939.1, from coordinate 7,063 downwards.
GCCTAACGATTCAGGACAGACTGTGGCAGGGTCTGGCAGGCTGTGGCAGGGTCTGGCAGGCTGTAGCAGGGTCTGGCAGGCTGTGGCAGGGTCTGGCTGGCTGTAGCAAGGTCTGGCAGACAGTGGCAGCATCTGGCAGGCTGTGGCAGTATCTGGCAGGCTGTGGCACCATCTAGCAGGCTGTGGCAGGGTCTGGCAGGCTGTGGCACCATCTGGCAGGCTGTGGCACCATCTGGTAGGCTGTGGCATCCTAGGCAGCAGCATCAGCAAAATCAACAAGGGGTCTTCAGCAGTGTACTGTACCGCGAAGATTAGAGCCAGCCAGATGCCTGGCTGGCTGGCTTGTTGACTGACTGGCTGGCTGACTGGTTGAATGGCTGGCTGAATGGCTGGCTGGCTGGCTGGCTGACTGATTAGCTGGCTTTTTTGGCTGACTGATTAACTGACTGACTGACTGACTGACTAACTGGCTGGCTGGCTGACCAGCCATCTGGCTGGAACCAGACCACATAATGGGTCTGTCAGACCTCATGACGGGTCTTGTCAGAATAATTAAGATAATTAGGATAACTCAGGATAATTGATCATGGATAATAATAAGTCTGCTTATTCAGTATAATCTTCTCAAACCTTCAACTCTCCTCTTCTATTTTCAACTTGTAAATACATTCGTTCCTTTGGCTTTGTCGACTTACTAATCCCACTGTTTTTTAATCTCTGTAATATTTGTTGACAGAATCACAGCCACTCTTTCGTGTTCTCTTTCTTTACACTACTTCATCACTCCTTAACATCTCTTTCACTCTCCATATGCTCTCCCTCCTTTATCACTTCTGTCTTGTGAAAACCTCTCATATACCTCTCCCTTACCTCATCATTCCACCAATCGCTCCTCTTCGCTCCTGCACCCACCCTCTTATAACCGCAAACTTCTGATGAACACTCTAACACTACATTCTTGAAAATACCCCATACATATTTAACTCTCACTACCCCACCTTTCTACCAACTTTCTCCTCTAATTTATAAACTTTCTCTTATATATATATATATATATATATATATATATATATATATATATATATATATATATATATATATATATATATGTAAAAAAAAGAATTCGCAAGAGCAGGCGAAATATTCAAAACACTGATCTCTGGCACGGTCGGCAAAGCTGCGTACCTTGTCATGAGGTTCGTAGGTTCGAGTCTCCGTGTTGACACTCTCCTTGTACCCCATCTACCTCTCGTCGTAGCTACATCTATCTGACGTATCAGTAGAGCATCTGACATGTTAATAGTGGAAATTGATTGCTATGGAAGGTATTTTTTTAATATATATATATATTTTTTTTTCAGAATGTGGCGTTGGCAGCTGGGGTGGTGTAGATAGTATGGCTGGTGGTGTGATGGTGTGGCTGGTGGTGTAGATGGTGTGGCTGGTGGTGTAGATGGTGTGGCTGGTGGAGTGATCATCATTTGTGCAAACTCACCAGAACAACAAACACACAAAGAACTGGATCATCAGCAGAATGTAGGTGGACAACCACGCCTGCAACCACATCAGCAACCATACGTGCAGTTACACAGGCAGCCATACCAGCAACCATACTTGCAGCCACTCCAGCAGCCATACGCGCAGTTACACCAGCAACCACACCTGCAACCACACTTGCAGTTACATCCCAACCACACTTGCAACCATACGTGCACTTGCACCAGCAACCATACTTGCAGTTACACCAGCAACCACAATGGCAGCCACATCTTCAACCATACCTGCAACCATACCTGCAGCCACAACTACAGCCATACCTGCAACCACACCTTCTACCATACCTGCAACCACAACTGCAACCATACCAATACCCAAACCAACAAGCACACCAGCAACCACAATCACAACGTGATCAGCTACCACACCCTCAACCACAACCACAAGCACAATTTCTGAATTAATACAGCCTCAACCTTTATCACAATCGCAACAGTTAATACAGCTGTATACATCACTACAACTACAACAATCACTACTCCTTCAACAGCTACTACCACAATCACAGCTATCACAATCACAATTTCAACTACCAAAAATACAATTGCAAATATCGCAACCACAATCTCAGCTACCACAACCACTCTATCACTGTCACAACCACAATCCCAAATGTCACAACCACAATTCCAAATTCCCAACAACCAAAATCCCAACAACCCCAATCACAATCCCTATTGTCACAACCACAATTCCAAACGCCACAACCACAATCCCAGCTACCACAACTATCACAACCACTATCACAGCAAAACATGCAGATACAATTCGATCCTCAAACACAGTTACAACCACAATCACTGCGATCACAATCACAACAGCGAGAACTAAAGCAATTCTTACAATTACACAAACCACAACCACCTCAACCAAGGTCACAGTCTGAAAATATTCAACCACAACTACCACAACTATCACTGCTACAACCACTATCAACGCAGCTGCCACTATCACAGACACAAGAAACCCAACAACCACAACAACCACAATCACAACAGCAATTACAACCACAACAACAACCACAATCACAAAAGCAATTACAACCACAACAACAACTACAATCACAACAGCAGCTAAAACCACAACCACAAGAGCAACTACAACCCCAGCAACCACAACCAGAAGAGCAACTACAACCCCAACAACCACAACCACAACAGCCACACCAACTACAACTACAACACCAACTACAATCACAGCAACCACAACTACAACCCCAGCAACTACAAACCCCAAAACCACAAAAATCAGATCAACTACAACTACATCAACCACAGCAACCACAACCACCACAGCAACCACAACCACCACAGCAACCACAACCACCACAACAACCACTACAAAGGACAGAGTATATAACACTAAACGCACAGCAACAACCACTACACCCACAACTACAACCAGCACAACTACAACTATCACAGCAACCTCAGCCACAACAACCAGCACAACTACAACTATCACAGCAACCTCAGCCACAACAACCAGCACAACTACAACTATCACAGCAACCTCAGCCACAACAACCAGCACAACTACAACTATCACAGCAACCACAGCCACAACCACAATCACCACTACAGCAATCAACCGCAACAACCTCTACAACAACCCGACCAACCCAGCAACCACAACCATCACAGCAACCACAACCAACTCAACACAATCATTACAACCAACACAAAATGCCACAACAATCACAACCAACCCATGAACCACAAAAATCACAACACAACAGCACCCACAATCAACCCAACGTCAAAACCACAAAAGCAACAGCAGCTACCACAGTCACAGCAACACTACACCCATCACAACAGCCACTACAACCACAGCAACCACAACCACCACACACAACCCAGCAACCACATCTACGACAACTACAACAATCACATCTACCACAGCTACAACAATCACAACCACCACAACCACAACCCCACAATCAACACAACCACAACTACCACAGCAACCACCACCCCAACATTCAACCCAACAATCCCAACTACCACAGCAACCACAACCCCCACAATCAACACAACAACAACTACTACCTTTAGCACTCAACCACCACTGCCACAGCAACCACAACAACCACAAGTACGAGCACAACAGCTGGAGCAACCACTACAACCATCACAGCCACAACTACCACAACGCCAACTATCAGCCATCAACCAGCCCAGCATCAACTAGCAAATCACCACCACCACCACAGCATCAACCACAACTAGAGCTGAGATACATCAGCCAAAACCCAGGCATCAACCACCACCACTGCAACAACTACAACTATCACAACAACAACGGCAACAGCAACACAACAGGTGAGACTATCAATATATTATCATTATTAGTAGTATAATTATTATTATTATTATCTAAAACCTCAGAGATTATACAGCTTCTGGGGAATGATAGGCACTGAAGGTTTGATCTGAGGAAGGGATTGCCCAGTTCCTCAAACCAAGAGCTCTTCCAGCCACCATCACACACACACACACACACACACACACACACACACACACATAATATATATATATATATATATATATATATATATATATATATATATATATATATATATATATATATATATATATATTGGCTGGCCTTTCTCAGTTATTTGTACCCTGATGGACCCTTGCTGTCCCACTGACGGTACAGTGATGGACCAAGCGGTTCAGGACCCCATTATCAGGCAAAATTTAGTTTCACTATTAAAATTCAATACCTGAACAGCTCTCCAAAACAAAAATCCAAACATGATTTTTTTTTCGTTTTGGGTTAAATGATTTTGTTTTTCGAAGGAAAAAATGGGTTGTGATATATATATTTTAAAGAAAAAATAAATCGTATACACACAATCACAGAATCTGACAATCACAGCCACAAAATAGGTCGTTCCTGTCTTAAGGTCGTCATTATACTGTCTATTAGGGATTAACACCTCTATCTGTCTCGTCTATCTCTCTTCTATTATCTATCTCTTCCTTCTCTCTTCTGTCTATTCATGTCTTCAGTCTCTCCCACTCACCACTCCTACCACCACTCCCACTCCTCCCACTCACTACAACATAAACAAACCTGGCAGGATACTGACGTTATGCAAACTATATTATGATGTGGTATATGAGGCTGAGGTTGAGCTAGCTCTTTCTCTCTCTCTCTCTCTCTCTCTCTCTCTCTCTCTCTCTCATTATACAAACACTTTCAATCTCTCTCTCACACACACACACACACTGTCTGTTTGCCTGTATGCATCTTCTCTCTCTCTCTCTCTCTCTCTCTCTCTCTCTCTCTCTCTCTCTTCTCTCTCTCTTCTCTCTATAACTCATACAGCATCACACACACATTCTGTCTCTCACATTCTCTCTCTCTCTCTCTCTCTCTCTCTCACACACACAAACATTCTCTCTCTCTCACACACACACACAAACATTCTCTCTCTCACACATACACTCTTTCACATTCTCTCTCACACACACAAACATTCTCTCTCTCTCTCTTCTCTCTCTACATACACTCTCTCACATTCTCTTTCTCTCTCACACATACAAATATTCTCTTTCTCTCACACATACAAACATTCTTTCTCTCTCACACACAAACATTTCTCTCTCATCACACATTCTCTCGTTCAACCTTCCCTTGCTCTGGTTCCTTGCTCTCGGCCAAGTGAGCTAGCTCTAACGCTGGCTGCCGGCTTCTACATATGAATGAGACACTCCAGGAATTTTTATTAGGCCTAAGTGGGTTTAATGCGGCCTAAGAGCAGACTGGAAATTCATTTTTATCTCCTTTTAAGTTTGTCAAAAATAATGTGACAAGAATTTTAATGTGAGAGAGAGAGAGAGAGAGAGAGAGTTATCTCTCAGTATATAACTGTATGTGTGTGTGTGTGTGTTTTTGTGTGTGTGTACTCACCTAATTGTACTCACCTAATTGTGGTTGCAGGGGTCGAAACTCAGCTCCTGGCCCGCCTCTGCACTGTCCGCTACTGGGTCTCTGCTCTCCTGCTCCATGAGCTTTATCATACCTTGTCTTAAACTATGTATGGTTCCTGCCTCCACTATATCTTTCTCTAGACTATTCCACTTCCTGACTACTCTGTGGCTGAAGAAATGCTTCCTGACATCCCTTTGACTCATCTGAGTCTTCAGCTTCCAGTTGTGTCCCCTTGTTTCTGTGTTCCCTCTCTGGAACATCCTGTCACTGTCTACCTTGTCAATTCCCCGCAGTATTTTGTATGTCGTTATCATGTCTCCTCCGGACCCTTCTTTCCTCCAGTGTTGTTAGTCCTATTTCCCTCAACCTTTCTTCATAGGACAGACCCTGAGTTGTGGAACTAACTTGTCGCAAACCTTTGCACTTTCTCTAGTTTCTTTACGTGCTTGACCAGGTGTGGGTTCCAGACTGGTGCTGCATACTCTAGGGTGTGTGTGTGTGTGTGTGTGTGTGTGTGTGTGTGTGTGTGTTGTGTGTGTGTGTGTGTGTGTGTGTGTGTGTGTGTGTGTGTTTATATATATATATATATATAATTTGTGTATAATATAATTTTATATTTCAATTTCCTGAAGATGGTCCACCAAGAGACCGAAATACATTAACTTTGTCTCTCCCCTGTCTCTTTTGTCTCTCCTCTGTCCCTCTTTTCTCTCCCCTCTCCCTCTTGTCTCCTCCCTGTCTCTCTTGTCTCTCCCCTTTCTCTCTTGTCTCTCCCCTGTCCCTCTTGTCTTTCCCATGTCTCTCTTGTCTCTCCCTCTTGTCTCTCCCCTGTCTCTCTTCTATTCTTTCTATCTCCCCTTATTCCTGTGTTTATTTCCTGTCACCTCTCTTTTTTTTTTTTTTTTTTTTTTTTTTTTTTCTCTTCCTCTCTCTCTCTCTCTCTCTTCTCTCTCTCTCTCTCTCTCTCCTGGTGTCTGCTGTTCTGACTGGACAAAGATATTCATGGACATAACGCACCAGACATTTCTGCTTGCTGCGTATAGTACGTGAGGTGCTGTGTTGCTGCTGTGTTGGTGCTGTGTTAGTGTTGTGTTGTGGCTGTGTATAGTACGTTAGGTACTGTGTCGGTGCTGTTGGTGCTGTGTTGCTGCTGTGTGGTGCAGCCCTGGTTCACAGCTCCTGGTCCTCATTTCCCAGTCCATAGCCTCTGGTTCATAGCCCTTGGTCCACAGTCCCTGGTCCACAGCCTGTGGCCCCATCCCCGGTCCCACAACACTTGGTCCATAGCCACTGGTCCACAATCCCCGGTTCACAGCCCCTGGTCCACAGCCCCCGGTTCTCATTCCTTGGTCCATGTCCATGGTCCACAGTTCCTAGTCCACAGGCTCTGTCCACTGAAGACCAGGACTTGTGGACTGAGACATGTGGACCGGGACGTGTGGACCAAGACTAGGCAGGAATTTTGAATCAACATATTCATGAATGTTGAGAATTATCATTCCTTCTCCTCACTTCTCCCTCACACTCCCTCACTTCTCCTCACTTTCCCTCACTATCCCTC
>WNWK01033938.1:0-20772 GCA_009830355.1 Cherax destructor | reverse complement strand
AGAAGACAACAGATGGCATACATTGGGAATCAAAGGCGCAAATGTCACTTAAAAAAAAGGATTTTGGGGGAAGCATTATAACGAATTTTTCCCCAGAGGCACACATCAATCAAATAATTAACATATGGGCGCAAAACCTGAGATTAGCGTTTGACATCGAGAAGGGCACCACATTGTACCGGACATCAGCCCATACAGGAGATGCAGCCCCGGGATGGAACCTCACCTAGTCAAACACGTCCAAAAGGGAAAAAGTGCAAAAATTTCAACACGTTTAGCCCCGGAACTGTGAGGTATGTCTTATGAGGAGGGTTAAGGGAATCAACCTGATGACACTAGAGGATAGGAGGGACGGGGGGACAGATAAAAACATAAAAATACAGAGGGAATTGACAAGGGGGAAAGGGCTAAATTTTCAAAATGGAATACGGGAACAAAAATTGGAAGCTAAAAACCCCAAAATGGTTTGGGATGAAGGAAGTTGTCAGGAAGGGGAATAACGGGAGAGTGAAGTAGTGGGGGAAAAACCATACATACTTTAAGAAGAGGTATGATGCTTAGGGGCGGGAGAGAGGAATTAATATTGCCCAGGGGAAAGGGGGCCAGGAACTAACTCCCCCCCTGCAACCACATAGGTGAGCCGTGGTGAGTCACCCTTCACCCCCTTTTCCCACCCTTCTTACACTCTCTCCACACCTCCCCTCCACCACACCTTTTCACCACACTCACACCCCCCTCCCTCCCTCTCTCTGTCTCTCTCCCCCATTTTCCTCTCTTTTCCCCCCTTACCTTCCATCCATCTTCCCCTTTTCCCCCTTTTCCCCCTCCCTCCCACCTACCCTTTTCCCACACTCCCTTCCCCCCCTCCCGACCCCTTTTTCCCTCCATGCCCTGTTGCCCCCTCCCACTTCATACCTTTCACTGTGCCCCCACCCTTTCCCCTTTTCCTTTTCCACAGCAAACACCCCTCCTCCCCCACACACCAGTCACCTGGAAAAAAAAAAGTTCGTTCTGGGGAAAAATTTTCCCAAAAGGGGCCCAGAACCAGGGGTCTGTGGTGAACCTGGGGGAAGATTGGGAGGCAGAGCCCCCAAAAGGGATGAGGAGTGGGGGAAAGGGAAAGAAGAGCTTGGAAGAAATGGAAGAAAGGATAGCGCAGAGAGGGGAATGGGGGCACAACCCGAGAGAAGAAGAAAGGTTAGAAGAGAACTTTTAAAAACCCGAAAAAGCTCAAAGAGAAAAATGAAGTTTAGAAATACATGGGGAAATTTTTACATCAGTCACAGACAAGGGGGCTACAGGAGCAAAGGCTTACATGCAAAAGGGCCTATCAGACCCATGGGCCCAGGCAAAGACAAGGAGCACACTAGAACAAAATGAGAGGTCTGAAGATAATGAAAGAGTTTTATATGCTGGGACTCAAAAGAAATTTATATGAAGACACAAAAAGGGGAAAACAGACCACTAGGGCTTTCAGCCAGGGGGATTCATGAAGGAACACTTCAATGGAAGGGAACTAAAACACCAGAGGTTTAAAGAAATACACAGTGGGAGGTGAAAGGAAGGGGGAATTTTTTCACGGGCTCCAGGAAGTTCAAGGGAAACCTAAGATAAAAGAAAACAAGAGGAGAAAAAGTGATTGAAGGTGTCTTTTAAAAATGGGGTGAAGCAAAGACCCAGGGAACAAATTTCGGAGAATTGTAGTATGGGGAAAGATAACAGACCAAAAATTTTCACAGAATGGCTCGAACCATGACCCCGGGAGAAAGATGACTGAGGGAAAAAACCTAAAAGTAACGGAGAATATCCCTCGAACAAGACAGAACACAAGGGGAAAGATGAAATAAAAGAGAGGGGCAAAGATGAAAGGAGGAACGAGAGGTAAAAGAAGGTGGAAGGGCAAACACCCTCCAGAAACACCCACAGAAGGACCAATCACCGGAAACCCAAGGAACTAAAAACAATTAAAACCAACACCCACACACTTTCTGTCCCCACCTCCACATCACAAACCCCCCCTCTACAAAAACCCCCATAAAAAACCCCACCCCCACCACAACCCCCCATGGGGCCTCTCCCCCCAGGGCTCCCAACCCCCCAACCCCAATATTCCCCAGGACCACATTTTTAAAAAGAAGTTGAAGGTTTAAACACAAACGAGGATGGAATAACGAAATAAAATGAGGAGGAATGAAAGAATCAATGAGAAGTCCCGGACATCATAGCAGTACAAAAAACGAAATAAACGGGAGAAAATAACGGACGCAACTTCCCACCAGGATAGGGGGATCCTGATGAAGAGAGAAGGAACCAGAGGGAGAGGGAGGGGTGACTGCTCATAAGAAACCGAGGAGATTTGAGGAAAGGGGAAGGCATGGACAAGATTTGGAAAGGGATTACAAGTAGGTACAATTCAGTCTGGGGAAACAAGGTAGCATGCAGTACTGCAGGAGGCCAAGAGAGGAATAATGGAAGAGAGCAACAAAGCAATGGTGGACACACTTAAGGGGGACAAGAGGAAATATCTCTTTTGTTTTTGGTCCAATTTCAATGAAGAATGATACTGTGATTTAGCCAGCATTTTTAACCTTCACCAATTTTTTGATATTGGACTATATTGCAAAATTGCAAGATATTGCAAAATTATATTTTCATAACACCCACCCTTACCTACAAATTGGTAAGATATACAATGTTCTAGTTGACATCAGATGAAAGATAAAGAGCTAGATAATCTATATTTCAATGATTTTTGAGAGAAATGTCAATAGATTGCATTATAAAAATATTGAAATTTGTGTTTTTAAGGACTTTTTTGGGAGGAAAAAGTCAATAAAAACAAAACAGTAGAACATATCTAAAATCAATGTTGAAAGTGTAATAGAACCATCATTCCTCAATAACATGCAAAAAAATCATGACACACCTATAAATACTTTCTTCGACAGAAGGGAAAATAATGTCAATAACTTTTTCCTGTTTTATTCATAGTATTGTTATCTGTAAAACTCTATGGAAATGGCGCGTCAACTCTGAGCGTGTTGTACACACCCACCTTTGTTGACAGTCCTCTACTTGAGGCACCATCTCTACTCTGCTCACTCTAGTTACCATGTAGACTATTTTCAATGAAACAATCATTAAAATCGTTATTTTTGGAGTAAAAAAAAAGCAAAAAAACACTCATTTTCAACAGGCCCCTTGATTACAAAAATAAAATAAAATTACATCTTTGGAAAAACATACTTAGAAATATGATACAGAGAAGCTGATTACATCAACATGTTGCCAGAATTATGCACTATTTTTTGTTAAGAAAATATTTTTTTCCATAATTTTTCAGGTTCAATTTTATCCCATTCCCGTGACCCCTAAGGGGGCACAGGAGAAGGAAGGCAGCAAGGAGAGCACACCAGGAAGAGAAAAGTTACTGGTTATGGGTGAATTCAACCACAGGGAGATTGATTGGGAAAACCTGGAACCATATGTGGGTCCCAAAACATGGAGAGCCAAGATGGTGGATGTGGTATTCGAAAACCTCATGCATCAACATGTCAGGGACACTATGAGAGAGAGAGGGGAGGATAAACCAGCGAGATTGGACCTCATGCTCACCCTGTGAACATGAGAGGCCCCTGGGAGCCATTGACCATGTGGTTCTGAGCTTTGAGTACATAGTAGAGTTATAAGTGGAGAGGGCAGAGAAATGGTAGGAAGCTCAGTAACTGAAATGATGGAATAAGTTACAACAAAATGCAAAGAGGCAGAGGAAAGGTTTGTTCCCAAGGGCAAGAGAAATAATGGGAAGACCAGAATGAGCCCCTGGTCTACCAAAAGGTGTAGGGAGGGAAAGACTAAGTGCACTAGAGAATGGAAAAAGTACAGAAGACAAAGGACACAGGAAAATAAAGAGATTAGTCGAAGAGCCAGAAACGAGTATGCACAGATATGGAGGGAGGCCCAGCGACAGTACGACAATGATATAGCATCGAAAGTCAAGTCTGACCCGAAACTGATGTATAGCCACCTAGTCAAAGACTAGGTGATCAGGCTGAGGAAAGAAGGTGAGGAACTCACAAGAAATGATCAAGAGGTATGTGAAGAGCTCAACACGAGATTTAAGGAGGTGTTTACGGTGGAGACAGGAAGGACTCTGGGAAGACAGAACAGAGCGGGACACTAACAAGGAATATACCAACAAGTGTTGGAAGATGAACACACAACTGATGAGGAGGAGAAGAAGCTGTTCAGTGGCCTTGAAACCTCAAAGGCGATGGGACCGGACAACATCTCCCCGTGGGTCCTTAGAGAGGGAGCAGAGATGCTGTGTGTCCACTAACCACAATCTTCAACACATCCCTTGAAACTGGTCAATTACCTGAGGTATGGAAGACGGCAAATGTAGTTCCTATTTTTAAGAAAGGAGACAGAACCGAGGCACTAAACTATAGACCAGTGTCACTGACGTGTATAGTGTGCAAAGTCATAGAGAAGATTATCAGGAGGAGAATGGTGGGGCAACTGGAATGAAATAAGATTATAAACGACAACCAGCACAGATTCATGGAAGGCAAATCCTGTGTCACAAAACCTTCTGGAGTTCTATGACAAAGAAACAGAAGTAAGACACGAGAGAGAGGGGTGGGTTGATTGCATTTTCTTGGACTGCAAGCAGGCCTTCGACACAGTTCCTCACAAGAGATTAGTGCAAAAGCTAGAGGATCAGGCGTGTGTAACAGGAAGGCACTGCAATGGAGTAGAGAATACCTGACAGGGAGGCAACAACGGGTCATGGTACGTGATGAGGTATCACAGTGGGCGCCTGTGACGAACGGGGTCCCACAGGGACCTTGGACCAGTGCTACTTTTGGTATATGTGAATGACATGACGGAAGGGATAGACTCAGAAGTGTCCCTGTTCGCAGATGATGTGAAGTTAATGAAGAGAATTAAATCAGATGAGGATCAGGCAGAACTTCAAAGAGATCTGGACAGGCTGGACACTTGGTCCAGCAACTGGCTTCTCGAATTTAACCCCGCAAACCTCACTTAAGGAAAAAGATTTTGGGGTGAGTATAAAACCAAGCAGGTCTCTGGAAGCACACATCAACCAGATAACTGCTGAAGCATATAGGCGCTTGGCAAACCTGAGAATAGCGTTCCGATACCTTAATAAGGAATCGTTCAAGAAACTGTACACCGTGTACGTCAGGCCAATACTAGAGTATGCAGCACCAGTTTGGAACCAACACCTGGTCAAGCACGTCAAGAAATTAGATAAAGTGCAAAGGTTTGCGACAAGGTTAGTTCCAGAGCTGAGGGAAATGTCCTACGAAGAAAGGTTAAGGGAAATCGGCCTGACAACACTGGAGGACATGAAGGTTAGGGAATACATGATAATGACATAAAAAATACTGCGTGGAATAGACAAGGTGGATAGAGACAGGATGTTCCAGAGAAGGAACACAGAAACAAGGGGTCACAATTGGAAGCTGAAGACTCAGATGAGTCAAAGAGATGTTAGGAAGTATTTCTTCAGCCATAGAGTAGTCAGGAAGTGGAATAGTCTAGCAAGTGATGTAGTGGAGGCAGGAACCATACATAGCTTTAAGACGAGGTATGATAAAGCTCAGGAAGCAGGGTGAGAGAGGACCCAGTAGCCATCAGTGAAGAGGCGGGGCCAGGAGCTGAGTCTCGACCCCTGCAACCTCAATTAGGTGAGTACAATTAGGTGAGTACACACACATACACTCCCACACGGCAGGTGTTGGAGCACCGCTGCCAGGTGTCCCAGCAGGTGTTGGAGCACCGCTGCCAGGTGTCCCGGCAGGTGTTGGAGCACCGCTGCCAGGTGCACCGGCAGTTGTTGGAGCACCGCTGCCAGGTGTCCCGGCAGGTGTTGGAGCACCGCTGCCAGATGCACCGGCAGGTATTGGAGCACCGCTGCCAGGTGTCCCGGCAGGTGTTGGAACACCGCTGCCAGGTGTCCCAGCAGGTGTTGGAGCACCGCTGCCAGGTGCACCGGCAGGTGTTAGAGCACCGCTGCCAGGTGTCCCGGCAGGTGTTGGAGCACTGCTGCCAGGTGTCCCAGCAGGTGTTGGAGCACCGCTGCCAGGTGTCCCAGCAGGTGTTGGAGCACCGCTGCCAGATGCACCGGCAGGTATTGGAGCACCGCTGTCAGGTGTCCTGGCAGGAGTTGGAGCACCTGCTGCCAGGTGTCCCGGCAGTTGTTGAAGCACCGCTGCCAGGTGTCCCGACAGGTGTTGGAGCACAGCTGCCAGGTGTACTGTCGGGTGTAGGAGTGCTGACAGATCCAAGGTCTGCTTGTTACTGAGTAAGTAACTTTATTTAGGTACTGGCACACATAAGTACAATTACCATAACTAGTAACATATGTGTAAATTACTTAGGAGAACCCAAAAAAGTCGGAGGAAGTGACTTATTTTCATATGGTTGCCAAAGTTTTATTAGAAGTTTCAGATGTAGTATTTTGAGGTGTGTCTACCTGTGCAACCCTGATAGATGTCCACCAGTTAATTGTTGGTGGGTTAATCTCACTGTGAGTATTCCAGGAATTTTAGTAGTGTCAACATGAGATGAGCAATACATGTCCCTGGGTGGGTATAGGTTTGTTCTGGTTATCTACGATAGTTTGAAGCAAATTAAGTGATTCCCTTTGATGGATTAACCTAGCTGCAACTTTGACACACAATCCAGTAGGGCATTTCCTAATTGTTCGAGTGGAGTCCTGATGCACCTCTGAACATTTCTGTTGGTTATGGCACACATGTCAAGGATCTTTTATATCTTTCAAGCTCCTAAGACAAGCTACAACAAAACAGTCTTTTTCTGTCATGAAGTCTGTGTGGCAGTAATTGGAACACGTGGGTTCCAGGGATTTAAAATGTGGCAGTACTCTTGTATATCCTCAAACACCGCAACACGTTGTTGGGCAATATATAATCAGGGTACCTGGGTGTTAGTCGACTGGTGTGGGTCGCATCCTGGGACAAAACTGACCCGAAATGCTCAGCATAACAAGGGGCTTTCTATATAGTAGTATGTCATTGATGTCAACTATGGTCTGTATACCTTGTACATGTACTTGTAGAAATAAAGGTATTATTTTATTATGATTATTAAATGTGGGAGTGTGATGATGGTGGGTCGCGAGGCAGTGTGAGAGGTTGTGAGTGTGGTGGTGGTGGTGGATCAGAAGGCAGTGTGAGGTGTGGTGAGTCGTGAGGCAGTGTTTGGGGGGTGGTGAGTGTGGTGGTGGTGTGGGTCAGGAGGCAGTGTGAGGTGTGGTGGGTCGCGAGGCAGTGTGAGGTGTGGTGGGTCAGGAGGCAGTGTGGTGGGTGGCGAGGCAGTGTGAGGTGTGGTGGGTCAGGAGGCAGTGTGAGGTGTGGTGGGTGGCGAGGCAGTGTGAGGTGTGGTGGGTCAGGAGTCAGTGTTTGGGGGTGGCGAGTGGGTGCCTGGCGGGTCAGTGTTACCTTCAAGCTATCACTTAATAAGAACTACATATTATCCACACACTTGTGATGTAATGAAAGACGCTCACACCAGTCAAGATGTTATAGATGCAGAGTCACGTTACATACACAATGTTATTACATAATACAAAAAAAAAGAGAGAATATATAATATTCACAGTGAAGGCAACAGGTGACTGGGATAGGTTAGGCCTATCACCACTACCTCACACGCTACACTTGTTAGGCCTACCACCACTACCTCACACGCTACACTTGTTAGGCCTACCACCATTACCTCATACACTACACTTGTTCACCATAGTAAGCAATTTCATTAAGTCACAGGTACACATAAGTACAGTTATTATACATAGTGTAAATTATCTAGGATAACCCAAAATGTCAAATAAAGTGACTTATTTCCATTGAGGTCCTTGTAATATCTTTTGTGGAAATTGTTTATGTATTTTAGATAAGTTTACAATAAATTCATAATAAACAAACACAATGAAATATGTTTTTTTCGTTAGGTTCGGAATGATTTTTAACATAAGAACATAATAAAGGAGGAACACTGCAGCAGGCCTGTTGGCCCATACTAGGCAGGTCCTTCACAATCCGTCCCACTAACAGAACACTTGCTCAATCCAATTTTCAATGGTATCCAAGAAATAAGCTTTGACAATTCCATTCACTCATTTGCGAGTCCCACTCAAATCCAACCCCTCTCACTCATGAATTTATCCAACCTAAATTTGAAACTACCCAAGGTCCTTGCTTCAATAACCCTACTAGGCAGACTGTTCCACTCATCAACTACCCTATTTCCAAACCAATACTTTCCTATATCCTTTCTAAATCTAAACTTATCTAACACAATTTTTGCGAAATTATTGAATACACAAATTTTTGCTTTCTCTC
Organism: Cherax destructor; assembly: GCA_009830355.1. Classification (NCBI taxonomy): domain Eukaryota; kingdom Metazoa; phylum Arthropoda; class Malacostraca; order Decapoda; family Parastacidae; genus Cherax; species Cherax destructor. Next base: position 12,376 of record WNWK01033938.1, on the reverse strand, counting down.
TCTCTCTCTCTCTCTCTCTCTCTTATATATATATATATATATATATATATATATATATATATATATGCTAGGAATTCGCAAGAGCAGGCGAAATATTCACAAACACTGATCTCTGGCCGACGGAGACTCGAACCTACGAACCTCATGACAAGGTACGCAGTGCTTTGCCGACCGTACCACGAATCTCAGCAGGGTTTTACAAAAGGGCGTTCCTGCCTTACAAATTTACTAACTTTTTTCACTAAGGTATTTGAGGAGGTAGATCATGGTAATGAATATGATGTTGTGTATATGGACTTCAGTAAGGCTTTTGATAGAGTCCCACATCAGAGACTATTGAGGAAAATTAAGGCACACGGAATAGGAGGAGAATTTTTTTCCTGGATAGAGGCATGGTTGACAAATAGGCAGCAGAGAGTTTGCATAAATGGGGAGAAATCAGAGTGGGGAAGTGTCACAAGCGGTGTTCCACAGGGGTCAGTATTGGGCCCTTTGTTGTTCACAATCTACATAAACGACATAGAGGAGGGAATAAATAGCGACATAAGCAAGTTTGCCGATGACACCAAAATAGGCCGTCCAATTCATTCAAATGAGGACATTAGAGCACTCCAGGATGATTTGAATAGACTGATGCATTGGTCGGAGAAGTGGCAGATGCAGTTTAATATAGATAAATGCAAAGTTCTAAATATTGGACAGGACAATAACCATGCCACATATAAACTAAATAATGTAGATCTTAATACTACTGATTGCGAAAAGGATTTAGGAGTTCTGGTTAGCAGAAATCTAAAACCAAGACAGCAGTACATAAGTGTTCGCAATAAAGCGAACAGAATCCTTGGCTTCATATCAAAAAGCATAAATAATAGGAGTCTATATATCCTTGGTTAGGCCTCATCTAGATTATGCTGCACAGTTTTGGTCACCGTATTACAGAATGAATATAAATGCTCTGGAAAACGTACAGAGGAGGATGACTAAGTTGATTCCATGTATCAGAAATCTTCCCTATGAGGATAGACTGAGGGCCCTGAATCCAATTTATATATACAAAAAGAAATATTCATATTATTTTCAAAACTGCTTTTAATGAAACATGATTCTATTATATTCCTCTCAATCATGGACTTGCTTGATACAACTTTCTCAGTATTTTGAAAATCAATTGGATAGTTAAAATCTCTCACATGAATAAATAGAGCATTAGAATCTTGTCCAGTTCTAATGTTATATTTATGTTGTTTTAATCTTAGTTCAAGACTTTTACCAGTTTGTCTGTAATAAACTTTATCGCAAATTTTACAAGGAATCTTTTAGACATCCGTCAGCATGTTGGTGGAAATATTTTATAAAAAAATTTTTTTACTGTGTCAAGATTTTTAAATACAACTTTGTTATTAAAATTCTTAAGTACAAAAGGCATATCAACCAAGTTTTCATGGTGAGGGAGAACCAACATATTTTTAGTTTAATAACGTTGTTGTCCTTTTCTGAACTGTAAAAAGTATTTCTATCAATTTTAAAAGATTTATCAGCATGAATAGAGTTTGCTGGAAGTGTTCACATGAACAGGAAATGGAGCTTTGATCACCCAACATTATGATCTTGAAGAGAAAATCTTGAATTGCAAAGGAATGGTCTTAAAAAATTAATGAGTGTAAAGAATACAGTTAAGCAGCCTGGTAATGTAAATAGATGTCTGCTGCCAAGCTCCCACAATTGTCTCTACCCACATCCAGGAGACAACTGGCAAGAATTCTAGTACATATTTAAGGCGGCTGTACATAATAGGAATTATCTTGCATGTGTTACCAAATTATTTTACCTTAAAGGACAGGTAAGAGGTGGTGCCCACATTTTAATACAAGGTTTTCCAAATGTTGACAATAGTTACATAGAAGCAATTGATCTGCTGAAGGTCATCTGCGGTTAATATAAAAAACTCCAGAGCCCAATTATAAAAATTTACAGCAATTTAGAGTCAAATTGGAAAGCACTCTTAAGACCTTGAGTAATAGATATGTTCTAGATATTGAGTGTTAATGTGTAAAATACACTGAGTAGTAAAACTGTAGAGTGGTTTTGTAATAAATACTTTTCTAATAAGATGCTTCTCCTTGGAGGAGATAAGAGTACAACTACAACTGTGCAACTACAACTGTACAACTGCAACTGTACAACTACAACTGTACAACTGCAACTGTACAACTACAACTGTATAACTACAACTGTACAACTACAACTGTACAACTACAACTGTACAACTACAACTGTACAACAACAACTGTACAACTACAACTGTACAACTACAACTGTACAACTACAACTGTACAACTGCAACTGTACAACTACAACTGTATAACTACAACTGTACAACTAAAACTGTACAACTACAACTGTACAACTACAACTGTACAACTAAAACTGTACAACTACAACTGTACAACTACAACTGTATAACTACAACTGTACAACTACAACTGTGCAACTACAACTGTATAACTACAACTGTACAACTACAACTGTGCAACTACAACTGTTCAACTACAACTGTACAACTACAACTGTACAACTACAACTGTACAACTACAACTGTACAACTACAACTGTACAACAACTGTACAACTACAACTGTACAACTACAACTGTACAACTACAACTATACAACTGCAACTGTACAGCTACAACTGTATAACTACAACTCTACAACTACAACTGTATAACTACAACTGTACAACTACAACTTTGCAACTACAACTGTACAACTACAACTGTACAACTACAACTGTACAACTACAACTGTACAACTACAACTGTACAACTACAACTGTACAACTACAACTGTACAACTACAACTGTACAACTACAACTGTACAACTACAACTGTATAACTACAACTGTACAACTACAACTGTACAACTACAACTCTACAACTACAACTGTATAACTACAACTGTACAACTACAACTTTGCAACTACAACTGTACAACTACAACTGTACAACTACAACTGTACAACTACAACTGTACAATTACAACTGTATAACTACAACTGTACAATTACAACTGTACAACTACAACTGTACAACTACAACTGTAAAACTACAACTGTACAACTACAACTGTACAACTACAACTGTACAACTACAACTGTACAACTACAACTAGTCAACCAAATAATTACGACGAGGTAACAAATAATGACTCTGAAGTATCTTATGATAATGTTAAGTTCCACAAAGGGAAACAATTCCCTAATGGTAATTGTTACAATAATTCATCCCAGAATAATCATTATATTGGGACATATAGAGTGGCAGAAACCAGGAATAACGGTTCACCAAAAGAAGTTAAGAGAAATAAGCAGTTGCACAAAGGTAACCCTATAAATAATTGGCAAATAAAGCAAGAAAAGGATTGTCTTGTTGTTGCAAAGGTTCTTATTCCTTAAAAAATTGTAATGCATATAATTCCTGGAATAAACCATACCACGGGAGGGGTTAAAACCCGCGATCAGAGTCATAAAATTCCAGACCGACGCTCTAGACACTGGGCCAGCTGGCTACAATATGATTCATCCAATTAGGTATATTTATACACCATAGGAAGGTTAGCATAGGCACCACTATGACCACAAATGCAGACGAATCTCCCGCTAGCATGGCCGTGACAAACTCTAGCTCAAGTCCCCTAGTTGGATGAATCTTATTGCAGGCAGCTGGCCCAGTGGCTAACTCGTCGGTCTGGAGTTTTATTTCCGCGGGTTCTAACCCCACCCGTGGTGTGGTTTGTTTGCAATCGTGTCATTACGATTTCGTGAGTCGTTCCTTGAATGTTAGGGTGGATAAAGTGAAAGAACTTAACAGGTGTTTGGGCAGTCATAATGTGAACGATAGATATGCTAAATTAAATAACTGTTATCAGTGTCAGAAGGGAAGACACCATATTGTAATGCGCAAGGGTGTAATGAAAGTAAATATTCGGGATAATAGGTAAAAATAAAATAAAATGTGAGTGATTTGCTAGATCCCAGCAGATATTTATAAAACGTAATTGACTGGAGGTACGACAGTGCGTAATGGAAAACCTGAAGTTTTGAAATTATCTGCATATCTATCAGACAAAAAGTCGCAGAACTACGACAGGGTGGATATTTGTGTTGGCTTGGGAGGTAAGAGTAAACGTATGAGTGTAGTCGTAGTAGACGGACTGCCAGACAAGATCATTACAGTTGGACTCAGTGAAGCAACTAAACAACTTTCACAGAATAATGTAGTATTAAGGGTCTTAATTTAAGGACCCCAATGGAAATAAGTCACTGACTTTTTTGGGTTATCCTGGGTTCTCTACACATATGCTGCTATGTATGATAATCTATGTAACTGTATTTGTGTATACCTGAATAAACTTACTTACTTACACCCTCTAAAGAACATAAGAAAGGAGGAACACTGCAGCAGGCCTGTTGGCCCATACTAGGCAGGTCCTTCACAATCCATCCCACTAACAGAATATTTGCTCTACCTAATTTTCAATGCTGCACAAGAAATAAGCTTTGATAATTCTATTTACTTCATGTGCAAGTCCCACTCAAATCCAACCCCTCTCACTCATGAATTTATCCAACCAAAATTTGAAACTACCTAAGGTCCCTGCTTCAATAACCCTACTAGGCAGACTATTCCACTCATCAATTACCCTATTTCCAAACCAATACTTTCCTATATCCTTTCTAAATCTAAACTTATCCAACTTGAATCCATATAAGACAAGTGAAAATTTGTGTATGCAATAATTTCGCCAAAATCATTTTGAACATAACGAAAAAAATATATTTCATTGTGTTTGTTTATTATTAAATTAATGTTAACGTATCTAAAATATATTTAGTTGGGTTAGGCTAAATTAAATTGCGCTTGTTGTAATAAGGTTAGGTAGGTTTTCAAAGTTTCGCTTGGTACAAAATTATAAATTCTTACATTAACATAAATTAAAAATATATATCTTTAAACGTATAAGAGAAATTTTTAGAAAGGACTTAATTTTAGATGAGTTCTTGCTAATTGACTAGTTTTACCTAATCGGCACGACATATATATATATATATATATATATATATATATATATATATATATATATATATATATATATATATATATATATATATATATATATATATATATATATATATATATATATCAGAACAAGCTGTGAAAGATAAGCAGTGATCAAAGTTTTCCTATTGTGAAAGACGTTGTAAGACAGCATTCCAGGGTACGTCTTCATGCGCGGTCCTCAAGACGAACCTTGAATGTGCTATAAGGTGGAGTGCTGGATACCACCACCCACCTTCATGGAAAAATAAACACATAAACAGTGTTATATGATCCTTTATTGACTACGTTTCGCCCACGCAGTGGGCTTTATCAAGTCACAAACAGATCTATCTGGATAAAAGATACATGAGTATTTATAGGATTTAGTCAGGTGGAGAATGCTGCGTCAGGTGGAGAATGCTGCGTCAGGTGGAGAATGCTGCGTCAGGTGGAGAATGTTGCATGTGACAGTCTTCAAAGTAGGGTCATGGAGTCTAAAACCTTGGGTAGCTTTAAAAAGAGATTGTATAAGTATACGGGTAGACCTTTGCAGTGTTCCATTCTTGAGTTCTAGGTGGGATAGCGATGAAGAAGTTTCTTGGCAATAGGTTCAGCTATGTTGTAGAAGCCGTTGTTCTGGTTGAAGTTGTTGGATATACAGATAAGTGATGATTCTAGGATTCTTTGGTATTGCGTGTTGTCTTCTCTGGCGATGAGTCTTGTGTTTCTGTAGTTGATTAAATGGTTGTGTAAATTTCGGTGTTGAATGACTGCAGCAAATTATACGTGGGCGAAACATCCAAAGACCTCCAAAGACGTATTTCAGAACACCAGTACGCAGGCCGATCTTACGACCCAAGAAATGCCTGTGTTCAACACCGAAATTCACACAACCAATTAATCAACTACAGAAACGCAAGACTCATCGCCAGAGAAGACAACACGCAATACCGAAGAATCCTGGAATCATCACTTATCTGTATATCCAACAACTTCAACCAGAACAACGGCTTCTACAACATAGCTGAACCTATTGCCAAGAAACTTCTTCATCGCTATCCCACCTAGAACTTAAGAATGGACGAAAATTGCAAAGGTCTACCCATATACTTATCCAATCTCTTTTTAAAGCTACCCAACGTTTTTAACCATCACCCTACTTTGAAGACTGTCACATGCAGCATTCTCCACCTGACGCAGCATTCTCCACCTGACCCAGCATTCTCCACCTGACCCAGCATTCTCCACCTGACCCAGCATTCTCCACCTGACCCAGCATTCTCCACCTGACCCAGCATTCTCCACCTGACCCAGCATTCTCCACCTGACCCAGCATTCTCCACCTGACTAAATCCTATCAATACTCATGTATTTTTTATCCAGGTAGATCTGTTTGTGACTCGATAAAGCCCACTGTGTGGGCGAAACGTTGTCAATAAAGGACATAAGAACATAAGAATGGAGGAACACTGCAGAAGGCCTACTGGCCCATACAAGGCAGGTCCATATCAAAACCAACACTACCTAAGAATTTACTCCTGTACTCACGACACTAATCAAACCCAGCCCCTCCCACTCATATATTTGTCCAATCTCTTTTTAAAGCCACCCAAGGTCCTAGCCTTTATCACCCTACTCGGAAGATTGTTCCACGCATCTACAACTCTGTTCGAAAACCAGTACTTGCCTATGTCCTTTCTAAATCTAAATTTATCCAATTTAAATCCGTTATTTCTGGTTCTTACTTGGTTCGATATCCTCAGTATTTTATTAATATCTCCTTTGTTTATGCCCATCATCCACTTGTACACCTCGATGATATCTCCTCTCATTCTACGTCTCTCCAGAGAGTGGAGATTCAACGCTCTAAGTCTATTTTCATACGGGAGATTTCTTATACTGTAAATCATTTTAGTCATTCTTCTCTGTATGTTCTCCAACGAATCTATATCCATCCTGTAGTAAGGAGACCAAAACTGAGCTGCATAATCCAAATGAGGTCTCACTAGTGATGTATAGAGCTGTAAAATAACTTTTGGACTTCTGTTGCTTATACTTCTTGAAATAAATCCTAGTAATCTGCTAGCCTTATTGCGCACACTTAGGCACTGTTGTCTTGGCTTTAGATTTCTGCTTACCATGACTCCCAAGTCTTTTTCACATTCTGTATGATCAAGCTCTACTTCACCTAGTTTATAAATTCGAGGAATATTTTCATTACCAACTACTAGCACCTTACACTTGTCCACATTGAACTTCATCTGCCACTTTTCAGACCAAGACATTAATTTGTCCAAATCCTCCTGGAGTTCACTGGTATCCTCCTCAGAATGAATTATACGGCCTATTTTTTGTATCATCAGCAAATTTACTCATGTCACTTGCAATTCCTTCATCAAGGTCATTTATGTAAATTATGGACAACAATGGGCCTAAAGCTGATCCTTGTGGAACGCCACTAGTGACTAATCCTCATTCAGATTTGACCCCATTAATGGAAACTCTCTGCTTTCTATTGGTAAGCCATGCTTCTATCCATGCTAGAACTATACTTCCTATACCATGAGGTGCCACCTTTCTTAAGAGTCTCTTGTGAGGTACTCTATCGAATGCCTTACTGAAATCCAAGTAAACTATATCATATTCTTTATCACTGTCTACTGCCTCAAATGTTTTATTGAAAAACGTCAGTAAATTTGTCAGGCAGGAGCGACCTCTCGTGAACCCATGCTGAGATTCATTAATCAAATTATGTTCTTCAAGGTGACTTCTAATAATATCAGCTATAATTTATTTTAATAATTTGCCTACTATAGACGTGAGGCTTATTGGACGGTAATTTGATGGAATGGACTTATCCCCTGATTTGAATATAGGAACTACATTAGCTATCTTCCACATCTCTGGCACAATACCAGTTAGGATGGACGTATTAAATACATTTGTTAATGGCTGACTAAGTTCCATCTTACATTCTTTAAGTACCCTGGAAAACAACTCGTCGGGTCCTGGGGACTTATTTTGCTTCAGTTTATCTATCTGTTTGATAACCATGTCCCTCGTGACAGTAATATTAGTTAATTTGAATTCTTCAGGAACTGAATAATTGTTAATTTCTGGAATCTCATTTACGTCTTCTTCTGTAAAGACTGACAAAAAATATTCATTAAATAGAGAACACATTTCCAGTTCGTTACCCGTCAGCTGTTCATTCCCAATTTTCAGAGGACCTACCTTTTCCCTCACCTTCGTCCTATACACTTTAAAGAACCCTTTTGGATTAGTCTTTGATTCATTAGCAACCTTAATCTCATAGTCACGTTTAGCCTTTCTAATCCTCTTTTACTTTTCTTTAAACTGAACATATTGGGCAATAAGGTTAACATCTCCTCTTTGATGTTCCTATAAATTCCTCTTTTCTCCCTAATAGATGTTTTAGCCTCCTGTTAATCCATTTGGGATCGTTATTATTTGACCTAAATTCTTCTGGGGAATAAATATACTCTGTGCACGTTGTACATTATTAAGAAAAAAATCATAAACGCAGATCCCATCGTAATCGTTAGCTAGATTACCCCAGTCGAGTTCTCTAAGTCCAATATAGTCGGCAGAACGAAAATCAGGAACTTTTACCGTATTAACCCTATTCTCGTACTCCCAGGTAATATTAAAAGTAATGGATTTGTGATCACTTGCGCCAAGCTCTTCAGTGATCTCCATATTATTTACAAAGGGTTTCTTTATTTGACAAGACTAGGTCGAGCAAATTATTACCTCTGGTAGGCTCCGTCACACACTGCTTCAGAAAACAGTCCTGAACTACTTCCATAAAGTCACTGGACTCCAGATTACCGGTCAAAGAAGTCCAGTCAATTTGACTAAAGTTAAAATCTACTATCACTACGTTATTATGTCCCAGAAGCCCTAACAATTTCGTCCCAAAAAAAGTCTCCTCTATCGTGATCCAAGCCTGGAGGTCGGTATATTACACCTAGAATCAGTTTTTCTTGACCTTCTAGAAACTCTACCCAAACAGATTCTGTTAATGATCCAACTATTTTTATGCCTGTTTTTATGCAACAATTTATATTTTCTCGTACATATAATGCAACCCACCCCCTTTCCCATTATATCTATCTACATGAAACAACTTAAACCCTGAATATGACACTCTGCAATCATATCCCGACTCTTTATATTATACCACTTTCAAGTTGTTGCAATGACATCAAAGTTCCCAGCATGCTAGGAAACGTAATTCGTTAATTTTATTTCACAATATGGCTGCAGAATTCATAACATCAACAATGCATGTGCATCATGCAGCAAGGCCTTTGACCATAACACATAAATAATACTTTACTTCACATGTATATAAGAGCCACTTGTTATGCAAACATTTCCAGCAAATTAGGTCGGTTTGTCCCGGGATGCGACCACACCAGTCGACTAAAACCCAGGTACCTATTTTCTGATAGTGAACATGGACAGAGGTGTCTTAAGGAAACACGTCCTAATACTTCCACCCGCACTGGGATCGACCCTCGGACCTCAGTGTGGGAGCTGAGTGCGCTATTAATTCATACGAGAAATGACCTTCCAACTAGATCTCAGAACAGAAATAAAGTGTAGAGTACACAACCTTAACAAGAACTAAGTCAACAACAGATGCAATCTGCGATTTACATAGTTCTTGATAAGGTTAAGCTTTCAGGTACGATGAGAGAAACACCACTTCATGGACTGGGATACTGAAACAGAAGAAAGTGTTTGGAGGCATCTGCTATATAATGCAATAACACCATTGCTCTCTTATCTACTGAGCCTACACCGCCATCTTCCTGAACAGGCTCTTCGGAACCAAGATATATATATATATATATATATATATATATATATATATATATATATATATATAATGTGACTACTCGATAAAGCCCACTGCGTGGGCGAAACGTTGTCAATAAAGGATCACATTATACTGCTTATGTGTTTATTTTCCAATGTGACTACTCATTATCAAGGAACTATAAAGGAAACATGACAAGAAAGCTTATAAAGGGGCAGAATACACCTCACGTCACATCACACTAACAAAGACTACACCTCACAGTAGCGTAACAACGCACGACTCTGTGAAGAGGAACATAAGAAGGACCTGAAACTCTTCCCAAGAATTAAGATTAGTCCAATTTATCTTTAAAATTCTTCCCAAATTTTATAATTATAAGAACATAAGAACATAAGAAAGGAGAACACTGCAGCAGGCCTGTTGGCCCATACTAGGCAGGTCCTTCACAATCCGTCCCACTAACAGAATATTTGCTCAACCCAATTTTCAATGCTACCCAAGAAATAAGCTTTTGAAATTCTACCCACTCATGCGCGAGTCCCACCAAATCCAACCCCTCTCACTCATGAATTTATCCAACCTAAATTTGAAACTACCCAAGGTCCTTGCTTCAATAACCCTACTAGGCAGACTGTTCCACTCATCAACTACCCTATTTCCAAACCAATACTTTCCTATATCCTTTCTAAATCTAAACTATCTAACTTGAATCCATTATTGCGGGTTCTCTCTTGGAGAGATATCCTCAAGACCTTATTTATATATCCTAAATGAATCCAATTTATATAAACCAAAAGAAATATTCATATTATTTTCAAAACTACTTTTATGAAACATGATTCTATTATATTCCTCATAAGAATATACTATAATAATATATATATATATATATATATAATATATATATATAAAATATATATATATATATACTTGAGGCAGTTCCTAGGATAAAGAACCCTTTACCGCTAACCAGAAGTGTTAGCAACAGAAGTCCAGAGGTTATATTACAGCTTTATACATCATTAGTGGCCTCACCTAGATTACGCAGCTCAGTTCTGGTCTCCATATTACAGAATGGACATAAATTCGTTAGAAAGCATTCAGCGTAGAATGACTAAATTAATACATAGCATTAGAAATCTTCCTTACGAAGAAGATTGAAGACCCATAAATTACATTCACTTGTAAGACGTAGAATGAGGGAGACATGATCGAGGTATACAAGTGGAAAATGGAGTATTAACAAGGGGATAGTCTGCCTAGTAGGGTTATTGAAGCTGGGACCTTGGGCAGTTTCAAATTTAGGTTGGATAAATTCATAGTGAGAGGGTTGGATTTGAGTGGGACTCACTTGAGTTAATAGAATCTTCAAAGCTTATTTCTTGGGCAGAATTGAAAATTAGGTTGGGCAATTATTCTGTTAGTGGGATGGATTGTGAAGGACCTGCCTAGTATGGCCCACAGCTGCCGCGTGTTCCTCCTTTCTTATGTTCTTATGTTCTTATATAAATAAGGTCTTGAGGATATCTCTCCAAGAGAACCCGCAATAATGGATTCAAGTTAGATAAGTTTAGATTTGAAAGGATATAAGGAAAGTATTGGTTTGGAAATAGGGTAGTTGATGAGTGGAACAGTCTGCCTAGTAGGGTTATTGAGAAGGACCTTGGGTAGTTTTAAATTTAGGTTGGATAAATTCATGAGTGAAAGGGGGTTTGGGTTTGATTGGGTTGCACATGAGTAAATAAAATTATCAAAGCTTATTTCTTGGGTAGCATTGAAAATTAGTGTAGATGAATGGTTCAGAGAACCGACAAGTTGTTAATTAGACACATATGCAACACTTGGGTATCTTTATTGGAAACGTTTCGCCACACAGTGGCTTCATCCAGTCCCAAAACACCTTTCTACTTTGTATTGGACTGATGAAGCCACTGTGTGCAAGTTCTCTAAAATGCCCAAGTGTTCATAGTGTCTAATTATAACATTGAAAATTAGGTTGAACAAATATTTTGTTGGGGGGATGGAATGTGAAGGACCTGCCTAGTATGGGCCAACAGGCCTGCTGCGTGTTCCTCCTTTCTTATGTTCTTATGTTCTAAGGGACTCATCCCCTGAAATGCATGTAATAACAGCCCCTTACCTACACCTTGCACCACACACACACATAAGAACATAAGAACAAGAAAGAACACTGCACAGGCCTGTTATTTAGGCCATTCCCCACTCAAACTAACCCAATTTTTAATCCAAATAAGCTTTTTATAATTCTATTTACTCATGTGCAATTACCCAACCCAAACCCCCCTTTACTAATTATCAACCTAAATAAAAATACCATCCTCTAATACCTACTAGGCAGACTGTTCCTTCAACTACCCTATTTCAAACCAATACTTTCTTTCCTTTAAATCTAAACTTATCAA
>WNWK01033937.1:0-20773 GCA_009830355.1 Cherax destructor | reverse complement strand
ATAGTGATGTGGTTATAGTATGTCCTGAAGGGACATATACAGCCCTGGTCTACATAGTGGTGTGCTTATAGTGTGTCTTGAAGGGACTTACACATCCCTGGTCTATATAGTGATGTGCTTATAGTGTGTCTTGAAGGGACTTACACAGCCCTGGTGTACATAGTGATGTGTTTATAGTGTGTCCTGAAGGGACTTACACAGCCCGGGTCTACACAGTGATGTGCTTATAGTGTGTTCTGAAGGGACTTACACATCCCTGGGCTGCACAGTGATGTGCTTATAGTGTGTCCTGAAGGGACTTACACAGCCCTGGTCTACATAGTGATGTGCTTATAGTGTGTCCTGAAGGGACTTACACAGCCCTGGTCTACATAGTGATGTGCTTATAGTGTGTCCTGAAGGGACTTACACAGCCCTGGTCTACATAGTGATGTGCTTATAGTATGTCCTGAAAGGACTTACGTAGCCCTGGTCTACATAGTGATGTGCTTATAGTGTGTCCTGAAGGGACTTACACAGCCCTGGTCTACATAGTGATGTGCTTATAGTGTGTCTTGAAGGGACTTACACAGCCCTGGTCTACATAGTGATGTGCTTATAGTGTGTCCTGAAGGGACTTACACAGCCCTGGTCTACATAGTGATGTGCTTATAGTGTGTCCTGAAGGGACTTACACAGCCCTGGTCTACATAGTGATGTGCTTATAGTGTGTCTTGAAGGGACTTACACAGCCCTGGTCTACATAGTGATGTGCTTATAGTGTGTCCTGAAGGGACTTACACAGCCCTGGTCTACATAGTGATGTGCTTATAGTGTGTCCTGAAGGGACTTACACATCCCTGGTCTACATAGTGATGTGCTTATAGTGTGTCCTGAAGGGACTTACACAGCCCTGGTCTACATAGTGATGTGCTTATAGTGTGTCCTGAAGGGACTTACACAGCCCTGGTCTACATAGTGATGTGCTTATAGTGTGTCTTGAAGGGACTTACACAGCCCTGGTCTACATAGTGATGTGCTTATAGTGTGTCCTGAAGGGACTTACACAGCCCTGGTCTACATAGTGATGTGCTTATAGTGTGTCCTGAAGGGACTTACACATCCCTGGTCTACATAGTGATGTGCTTATAGTGTGTCCTGAAGGGACTTACACAGCCCTGGTCTACATAGTGATGTGCTTATAGTGTGTCTTGAAGGGACTTACACAGCCCTGGTCTACACAGTGATGTGCTTATAGTGTGTCCTGAAGGGACTTACACAGCCCTGGTCTACACAGTGATGTGCTTATAGTGTGTCCTGAAGGGACTTACACAGCCCTGGTCTACACAGTGATGTGCTTATAGTGTGTCCTGAAGGGACTTACACAGCCCTGGTCTACACAGTGATGTGCTTATAGTGTGTCCTGAAGGGACTTACACATCCCTGGTCTACACATATCCTCCCATATCACCGCCTCTGAAGCAGCGGTAACATGTAGCTTGTTCAGCTGAGTCTGACGACTCTAACTCGATGGATCTATTATAAATTTAGTATCACTGATGATCAATAAGATCTTGAATAAATCGAAAGTCCTATTACATGATAAATAACATCACTCAGTAACACTACTAACAGTAATATGATGGTTATTCCACAAGGTAATACATGGGAAATAGAGGATATATTAAATTATAATTTGTCTCTAAAAGAAGCAATTGACTAAAGAGGGATAGAGTGCTGTGTCAGCCTTCGGTGGGTGCGGACGTCTCTCTCTCACATGAGTATCAGTGACTAATTTCCCCTGTTCTCTCTGGGACACTTTTCCTCATCTATTTTGCCCGCCGGGCACTCTACTGGAGGGGCACCTGGTCATCGGCTTACTTTTAGCCAGCTCCATTATTTACCGCTCTGTGGATAATTCTTAATCGGTCTTTGGCGGGAAGCCGGTTACTGTACTCAGGTGAGGGTGTTGGGTTCCCGCTCTGCTGGGGCTTGGCAAGGGCGTCCACCGGATCTAATTGAAAACTTTAAGTTTTTATCTCTATTTACAAAGGAACTTTTGTTTCTTTTCTTTCATGGCCCAGCCTTGGGCAACAAATCTTCCTCGTACCATCGTGAAGTCTCGATACAGCTTATGCTGTCAGTGGCCCTGATAAACCCAACAAAGAAAGAGGGATACTTTCCTGGGATGTGCTGATAAACCCAACAAAGAAAGAAAGAGGGATACTTTCCTGGGATGTGCTGATAAACCCAACAAAGAAAGAGGGATACTTTCCTGGGATGTGCTGATAAACCCAACAAAGAAAGAAAGAGGGATACTTTCCTGGGATGTGCTGATAAACCCAACAAAGAAAGAAAGAGGGATACTTTCCTGGGATGTGCTGATAAACCCAACTAAGAAAGAGGGATATTTTCCTGGGATGTGCTGATAAACCCAACAAAGAAAGAGGGATATTTTCCTGGGATGTGCTGATAAACCCAACAAAGAAAGAGGGATACTTTCCTGGGATGTGCTGATAAACCCAACAAAGAAAGAAAGAGGGATACTTTCCTGGGATGTGCTGATAAACCCAACAAAGAAAGAAAGAGGGATACTTTCCTGGGATGTGCTGATAAACCCAACTAAGAAAGAGGGATATTTTCCTGGGATGTGCTGATAAACCCAACAAAGAAAGAGGGATATTTTCCTGGGATGTGCTGATAAACCCAACAAAGAAAGAGGGATACTTTTCTGGGATGTGCTGATAAACCCAACAAAGAAAGAAAGAGGGATACTTTCCTGGGATGTGCTGATAAACCCAACAAAGAAAGAGGGATATTTTCCAGGGATGTGCTGATAAACCCAACAAAGAAAGAGGGATATTTTCCAGGGATGTGCTGATAAACCCAACAAAGAAAGAGGGATACTTTCCTGGGATGTGAAGTTAAATTGAAGATGTTATGGGATCTCCAAGATGACCTCTTGATACCTCTACGAGTCTACATGTACGATGATTCTTGTGCCTCAAATTTGAGATCTCTACATTAAGTTTATTCAGATACAGGTAAACATAAATACAGTTACATAAATTATCATATATAACTGCACATGTTTACATTACCTGAAATAACACGACAAAGTGACTTATTTCCATTGGGGTCCTTGTAATATCTTATTTAAACCTTAAAAGTTAAAACAGCTAAATAACTCATCTATACGAAAAGCAGATGCAATAAAGAGAGATATACTACGAATAAAGTAAACTGAGTTATTTACTGTAATAAGGTTAGGTAGGTTTTCAAAGTTTCTCTTGGTACAAAATTATAAATTCTAACATTAACATAAATAAAAAAAATATATCTTTAAACGTATAAGAGAAAATTTTAGAAAGGACTTAATTTTAGATGAGTTCTTGCTAATTGACCAGTTTTACCTAATCGGCACGACATATATATATATATATATATCGTATATATATATATATATATATATATATATATATATATATATATATATATATATATATATATATATATATATATATATATATATGTCGTGCCGATTAGGTAAAACTGGTCAATTAGCAAGAACTCATCTAAATTAAGTCCTTCTAAAATTTTCTTATACGTTTAAAGATATATTTTTTCATTAATGTTAATGTAAGAATTTATAATTTTGTACCAAGAGAAACTTTGAAAACCTACCTAACCTATTACAACAAGCGCAATTTAATTTAGGAACGGAGAGAGTTGTTGAGATTAGAGAGACCAGAGATGTAGGGAAGGCAGAGGACAGGAGAGTTCCCAGGAGTAGAGAGTTTGGGAGAGAAGAAAGTCCGTTTGGCACGAGAGAAAGCAGAGTCTATGAAATGGGAAGGGTAGCCCAGGCGGGAAAATGAATTATGAAGAGTAGAAATTTCTGCTTCAAGGAACTGAGGATCACAAATGCGGAGAGCACGGAGAAAGAGGGAGATAAGAACACTTGTCTTGACAGAGGAGGTATGATAAGAAAAGTAGTGAATATACATGCTACTATGCATAGGCTTGCGGTACACGGAGAAGGCAAAACCTATAACTGAGCGGTGGACATGAACATCAAGGAAAGGAAGCAAAGAATTAGATTCCCATTCAGCTTTAAACTTAATGGAAGGTGCAAAATACAATCTTCCTGAAAGCTGAATGGGAATCTAATTCTTGCTTCCTTCCTTGATGTTCTGTCCACCGCTCAGTTACAGGTTTTGCCTTCTCCGGTACCGCAAGCCTATGCATAGTAGCATGTATATTCACTACTTTCTTATCATACCTCTCTGTCAGACAAGTGTTCTTATCTCCTCTTCTCCGTGCTCTCCGCATTTGTGATCCTCAGTTCCTTGAAGCAGAAATTTCCACTCTTCATAATTCATTTTCCGCCTTGGCTACCCTTCCCATTTCATAGACTCTGCTTTCTCGTGCCAAACGACTTTCTTCTCTCTAAACCCCTCCTGGGAACTCTCCTGTCCTCTGCCTCCTACATCTCTGGTCTTCTAATCTCAACAACTCTCTCCGTTCCTTAGACATCAAACTTACCTTTCGCCAGACCAACACTCTTCGCACTAATCTAGTTCATACCTTCCCTCCCTCTATAGATTCTCCTGGTGTCTACTCTATTTCTTGCTCCTCCTGTCCTCTTCAGTACTTTGGAGAAACTGGCCGATCTCTTTCTGACAGACTTAGGGAGCAGAAAAATAGTGTTAGGCTTGCCGACACTAATAATGCTCTTTTCTGTCATGTCAGAGATCACAGTCATCCTATTGATTGGTCTTCTGCTAAAACTGTCTACCCTACGTCCAACTTTCACAGTCGTCGTCTGGTTGAATCCTCCCTTATACACAACTTTCCTTGTATGAATCTTAGCCCTGGCTTTGTCTCTGTTGATGCTTTCCTCTCTCATTACATTGTTAAATGTCCCAAACTTCAGAACACCCGTGATTTAACCTGATTCCTTCCCCTTTTTTTCCTTCCCCCTTCTCCTCTTTCTTCTTTCTCCTCTGGGTTTTCTTTCTTTTCATTCTTTATTTTATTTTCAATTCCCCCCCCTTCTGTGTTCTTGTCCTTACCCTATGCGGGCCGCCAGCTTTATTGCAGTGCTCCTCTTTCCTAGAATATGACTGACTCCACTACTACTACTTCCACTACCACTACTACTTCCACTCTTACTCCTCCACCACTTTCTTGTGCCCTCCCCTGTCTGCTGGCCTATATATAACCCCTTCTACCTGTTCTTTGTGTTAGTGTGACTTTGTAAATGGTCCAAGTAGGACCGAAACGTCGTCGTAAGCTCCTCTCTTCTATGTGCGGGTTGTATGTGTATTGTTCCAGTCACGGTATTGTGCCTTTTTTTGTTATATATATATAATTATTATAAACGTGAGTGTGTTCACCTTCAGAAAATGGTTGAGATGGCAGTGGAGGCGGCAGATGGAATGGCATATCTGACAGCCAAGAAGTTGGTTCACAGAGACCTGGCAGCACGCAACTGTATGCTGGATGCCAACCTCACTCTCAAGATTGGTGACTTTGGCTTCACCAGGTACCTCAAGACTGACTACTATAGAAAACGTGAGTCGCACTCTTCTTAAAGGAGCACAAATAAATCATCCCAACTGGCTTAGACCTTTCTAATAATAATAATGAGAAGGAGAATTATAACTAATTAATAATGCTTATAATAAATGTTGAATTATTATTCATATTATTATTTTAATAGTCATTTTTCTTTTGCTATATAAAGTTATTCTAAAAATTAATATTTACAAATTAAACTTGTAACTGTTATTTATCTGCTAAAGACAGACTTAATATTTATTTGGTTAATAAGCTGGGAAGTTTGTTATATTTGGTGACTCATTGTTATGGTGTGTGACTTCACAAGACACAATCATTTCTATTTTTAAGTGAACAATTTAACCAGTGTGTAGTGTTAAGTGCGTGGAATAGCGGCGCCTCTGTTTACTGTTTCATAATGACAGAGACAGTCTAGCTGACTTAATGACTTCCTCCTCCAGAGGGTCAGGAGTTCCTGCCGGTACGATGGATGGCTCCTGAGTCCCTGCATTATGGACGCTATTCCTCCCGCTCGGACGTCTGGAGTTATGGTGTCCTCATGTGGGAAATAGTCACTCGTGGTGCTTTTCCCTATCAGGTACTAATACATCAGGGACCCCCATCCACACCACCGGTTTCCAGTGTTCCACGTTTATGTTGCCTTTCAGTTGAGCCATTGTTCCACCTGCCGGTGGCTGCAACATAACGAACAATGGTTCAGGTTGAAGCCATTGTTCCACCTGCCGGTGGCTGCAACATAATGAACAATGGTTCAGGTTGAAACCAACAAAAACGCGAAACACAGAAAAGAAACCGATGTGTATGCGGGGCCTTCCTCTACCTTCTTGTTTTTTTGTTATTTTTTAAGAGGTCAGTTTCCAAGGTGACGACTGTTGATCCACCTCGGCTTCGTTAAACTATATTTCCATGTAGGATATTTTTAGGAGATCGTATCCCAGGATGCAACCCACGAAAGACCTTCAATACCCGGGTGTGCCAACTACTCCCTAATAAAAGGCATCCTGCAACAATGTTGGTAAAATTACCGACAGTATGTTAGCTAAAAGAACACAAATGCAACTAATGTGACATTTTATTGTGACAACGTTTCGCTCTCCAGGAGCTGTGTCAAGCCTTTATAAACAATACATGGAAGCAGAAGGTATATATAACAAAGTGAAAAGTGGAAGAATTAGCACTGCAGTAGTAGCAGTAATAGTAGTAGTAGCAGCAGCAGTAATAGTAGTAGCAACAGCAATAGTAGTAGCAGTAGCAGCAATAATAGTAGCAGCCGCAGCAGTAATAGTAGTAGTAGTAGCGCAGCAATAGCAGTGTTGCATGAATTAGAGCAGCAGCAGCAAGCAGCAGCAGCAACAGCAGCAGCATAGTGAGCAGTTAGCATAACAGCAGCAGCAGTGCACAACAGCAGCAGCAGTCAATAGCAGCAGCAGCAGATTGAGCAGCAGCAGCAAGCAGCAGCAGCAGCTGCTAACAGCAGCAGCAGCACCCAAGCAAGAAAAGCAGCAGCGCAAGCGCCCCAGCAGCAGCGGGGTTAAGAAAAGCAGCAGAAGCGCAACAGCAGCAGCAGCGTTCGAAACAGCAGTGTTCCCTTGGCAATAGCAGCAAAGCAGATGAGCAATAGCAGGTTGGCAAACAGCAGCAGCAGCGGGGCACAGAGCAGCAGCAGAGCAGCAACAGCAGCCGTTGTTAACAGAAATAGCAGCAGCAGCAGCAGCAGCACAGCGCACAGCAGCAGCACAGCAGCAGCATGGGCTTTGCAACATACGCAGCAGCAGCAAAGCAGCAGCAGCAGCGGCAAGCTGCAGTAGCAGCAAGCAGAAATAGAAAGGGAAGGGCAAGCAAATAGTGGGGCGATTGAAGAAATATAAGTAGAATAGAATAATGTAGAGTTAATATAATGTTTTGTTAGAGAAAATAAGAATAGCAGACATAAATATTATATAAAGCATATATTGGGGAAGAGCAGCATATTAGTGAGCAGCAGTGAAAAGTAGTTAAAAGAATAGAAATAATTTTGGGACCAGTAGCAGCACACTAAGCAAAGCAGAAAGAGCGTTGCAACAGCAGGTTTTGTTAAATAGCAGCAGCTAATTTGCGAACAGCAGCAGCAGCAGCCAAGTTGTAACACAGCAGCAGCAGGCGCCAGCATGAGCAGCAGCGCTGGCAAAGCAGCAGCGTTGCTAACAGCAGCAGCAGTTGCTGGTTAAAAGCACAGCGCAGCACAGCACAGCAGCAGCAGCAAGGAGCAATAGCAGCAGGGTTGCTGCAACAGCAGCAGCAGCAGCAGCAGCAAGCAGAAAATACATGCAGCACAATAGCAGCAGCAGCGTTGAGCAATAGCAGTGTAGCGCAGACAACAGCACAGCAGCAGCAGTAACAGAGCAGACAGCAGCTGAAATAGCAGCAGTAGCAGCAGTCACAATAGCAGCAGCAGCAGCAGCAATAGCAGCAGGTACAGCAGCAGCAGAAGCAGGCAAGCGTTAAAGCAGCAGCAGCAGCTAGCTGTACACACAGCAGCAGCAGCAGCGCAACAGCAGCAGCTAGCAGCTAAAGTCTGCAGCAGCAGCAGCGCAACAGCAGCAGCAGCAGCTGTTACAGCAGCAGCAGCAGCGCGCATAGCAGCAGCAGCAGCAGCAGCAGTAACAGCAGCAGCAGCAGCAAGCAGCACAACAGCAGCAGCAGCAGCAATCAGTAGCAGGAGCAGCAGCTAACAACAGCAGCAGCAGCACAGATGCAGAGAGTAGCAGTTGCAGCAGCAGCAGCAGTGTTAACAGTAGAGCAGCAGCGTTCAGCACAGCAGCAGCAAGCAGCAACAGCAGCAGCAGCAGTAACAGGCATGCAGCAGCTGCAGTAAAGTAGTTGCTGCAGCACAACTAGTGAGCAGCACAGCACAGATTAGCAGCAGCAGCAGTAATAGAGTAGCAGCAGCAGCAGTAACAGCAGCAGCAGCAGCAGCAGCACAAATAGAACCAGCAGCAGCAGAAAGAGCAGCAGCAGCAGTAATAGCAGCAGCAGTGCAGCAGCAGTAGAGTAGCAGCAGTAATAGTAGTAGCAGTAGCAGCAGTAATAGTAGTAGCAGCAGTAATAGTAGTAGCAGTTATAAATAACAAAAGGCACAATACCGTGACTGGAACAATACACACACAACCCGCACATATAAAAGGGAGGAGCTACGACGACGTTTCGCCGACTTGGACCATTTACAAAGTCACACTAACAACAAAGACGGGGAAGTGGTATTATAGGCAGGCAGACAGGGAGGGTACCAGAGAGTGGGGTATAATGGAGTAAGTAGTGGGAAATGGTAGTAATAGTAATAGTAGTAGTGGAACAGTCATATTCTAGGAAAGGAGCACTGCAATGAGGCTAGGCCGCAAGGGTGGGACGAGAACACATATGGAGGAAAGGCGAATAAAATAAAGGACAAATACAAGGCAAAAGAAAAGAAAGAAAGGAAAACCCATAGGAGAAAAAAAAAAAAAAAAAAAAAAAAAAAACCAGACTCAGGGAGCACAAAAATAATGTTAGTCTTGCCGACACTAATAATGCTCTTTTCTGTCATGTCAGAGATCACAGTCATCCTATTGATTGGTCTTCTGCTAAAACTGTCTACCCTACGTCCAACTTTCACAGTCGCCGCCTGGTTGAATCCTCCCTTATACACAACTTTCCCTGTATGAATCTTAGCCCTGGCTTTGTCTCTGTTGATGCTTTCCTCTCCCATTACATTGTTAAATGCTCCAAACTTCAGAACACCTGTGACTTTACCTGATTCCTTCCCCTTTCATCTCTTCCCCCTTCTCCTTTTTTCTCCTATGGGTTTTCCTTTCTTTCTTTTCTTTTGCCTTGTATTTGTCCTTCATTTTATTCGCCTTTCCTCCCTCTGTGTTCTCGTCCCACCCTTTCCTAGAATATGACTGTCTCCTCTACTACTATTACTACTACTACCACTTCCACTACTTACTCCATTATTACCCCACTCTCTTGTACCCTCCCCTGTCTGCCTGCCTATAAATACCACTTCCCCGTCTTTGTGTGTTAGTGTGACTTTGTAAATGGTCCAAGTCGGCCGAAACGTCGTCGTAAGCTCTCTTTTTATGTGCGGGTTGTGTGTGTATAGTGCACAGTAATCTAGAGCAGCAGTAATAGTCAGTAGCAGTAATACATAGCAGCAGTAATAGGTAGTAGCAGTGCGCAGTAATAGTAGTAGCATGCGTATAGGTAGCAGATAGCTAGCAGCTAATAGCTATGCAGCAGTATAGATAGCTAGTAGCAGCAGAAATAGCTAGTCGGCAGCAGTATATATCGGTAATGCAGTAGCAGCAGTACACTATTAGCAGTCTACAGTCACTAGCAGTGGAGGTGACTCTTGGTTGGTGTGTGATGGCGCAACTATTGAATGCTCAAAATAATAAATCACGTAGAGTTAAATCCATTATTACACTTTACTACTTGACACTACTATGCGTCTGCACGCTGCTGCGCTGCTCACTACCTACGCTGCTACTCTGACTGCTGTGCTGCTACTACCTGCTGCTGCTGCTCATGCTGCTGCTACTATTCTACTACTACTACAACAATGCTGCTGCTACTCACTATCTACCTACTAGTACTACTACATCCTCTACTCTACTTTTCTGCTATTACTACTACTGTCTGTGCTACTACTACTGCTGCTGCTACGACAACTACTACTACTGATGCTGCTCATTACCTGATGCTGCTCTACTACTACTAGCTCTAGCTACTACTGATACTGCTGCTATTACTACTGATTGCTGCTGCTACTACTACTACTGCTGCTGCTGCTACTCATGCTGCTGCACTACTACTGACTGCTGTGCATCTACTACTGCTGCTGCTGCTGCTGCTACTACTCGATGCTGCTGCTACTACTACTGATGCTGCTCTCTCTGACTGCTCGCTACACTACTGATGCTGCTACAACTACGATCTGCTGCTGCTCTGCTGACTACTACTACTACTGATGCTGCTGCTGCTGCACACTACTGCTGCTGCTGACTGTGCTGCTGCTGCTACCTACTGATGCTGCTGCTAGCTACTACTGACTGCTGCTGTTGCTGCATACTAACCTGCTGCCTGATGCTGCGCTGCTACTACTGATGCTGCTGACTACTGATGCTGCTGCTACTACTACTGATGCTGCTGTTGCTGCTACAACTGATGCTGCTGCTACTACTACTGATGCTGTTGCTGCTACTACTGATGCTGCTGCTGCTGCTACTACTGATGCTGCTGCTCTACTACTGATGCTGCTGCTGCTACTACTGATGCTGCTGCTACTACTGATGCTGCTGCTACTACTACTGATGCTGCTGCTACTACTACTGATGCTGCTGCTACTACTGATGCTGCTGCTGCTACTACTGATGCTGCTGCTACTACTACTGATGCTGCTGCTACTACTACTGATGCTGCTGCTACTACTACTGATGCTGCGCTGCTACTACGATGATCTGCTGCTGCACTGATGCTGCTGCTACTACTCGATGCTGCTGTGCTCTACTGATCTGCTGACTGATGCTGCTGCTACTACTGATGCTCTGCTACTACTACTGATGCTGCTGCTACTACTGATGCTGCTGCTACTACTGATGCTGCTGCTACTGATGCTGCTGCTCTACTACTGATGCTGCTGCTACTACTACTGATGCTGCTGCTACTACTACTGATGCTGCTGCTGCTACTACTGATGCTGCTGCTGCTACTACTGATGCTGCTGCTACTACTACTGATGCTGCTGCTACTACTGATGCTGCTGCGCTACTACTGATGCTGCATGCTGTCTCTGATGCTCGCTGCATGCTGTGCTGCTACTACTGATGCTGCTGCTGCTACTACTACCGATGCTGCCTGCTACTACTGATGCTGCTGCGCTGCT
Organism: Cherax destructor; assembly: GCA_009830355.1. Classification (NCBI taxonomy): domain Eukaryota; kingdom Metazoa; phylum Arthropoda; class Malacostraca; order Decapoda; family Parastacidae; genus Cherax; species Cherax destructor. Next base: position 9,309 of record WNWK01033937.1, on the reverse strand, counting down.
CACTGATGCTGCTGCTACTACTACTGATGCTGCTGCTACTACTACTAATGATGCTGCTGCTACTACTACTGATGCTGCTGCTCTGCTACTGATGCTGCTGCTGCTACTACTGATGCTGCTACTACTACTGATGCTGGTGCTGCTACTACTGATGCTGCTGCTACTACTGATGCTGCTGCTACTACTACTGATGCTGCTACTACTACTGATGCTGCTGCTACTCTACTGATGCTGCTGCTACTACTACTGATGCTGCTGCTACTGCTACTGATGCTGCTACTACTACTGATGCTGCTGCTACTACTACGATGCTGCTGCCACGATGCCTGCTACCTGATGCTGCTGCTACTCTGATGCCTGCGCGCTACACGATGCTGCTGCTACGCACTGATGCTGCTGCTACCTCTAAGATGCTTGATACACTACTATGCTCTGCTGCTGCTCTGATGCTGCTGTTGCTACTACTGATGCTGCTGCTGCTACTACTGATGCTGCTGCTACTACTACTGATGCTGCTGCTGCTACTACTGATGCTGCTGCTGCTACTACTGATGCTGCTGCTACTACTACTGATGCTGCTGCTACTACTGATGCTGCTGCTGCTACTACTGATGCTGCTGCTGTTACTACTACTGATGCTGCTGCTGCTACTACTGATGCTGCTGCTGCTACTACTACTGATGCTGCTGCTACTACTACTGATGCTGCTGCTACTACTGATGCTGCTGCTACTACTACTGCGCACTGACTGCTGCACACTACGCGCTGCTGCTGCACACTACTACTGCAGCTGCTGCTCACGCTCTCTGCCTACTGCTGCTGCTGCTACAACTACTACTACTGCTGCTTCTGCTGCTGCTACTACTACTGCTGCTGCTACTACTACTGCTGCTGCTACTACTACTGATGCTGCTGCTACTACAACTACTGCTGCTGCTGCTACAACTACTACTACTGCTGCTGCTACTACTACTGATGCTGCTGCTACTACTGATGCTGCTGCTACTACTACCGATGCTGCTGCTACAACTACTACTGCTGCTGCTGCTACAACTACTACTACTGCTGCTGCTGCTGCTGCTACTACTACTATTACTACTACTGCTGCTACTACTACTACTGCTGCTGCTACTACTACTGCTGCTGCTGCTACTACTACTACTACTGCTGCTGCTGCTGCTGCTACAACTACTGATGTTGCTGCAACTATTTACTACTACTTACAACATGGCCCAATTAGCTTACTGCAATGATTACGCTTTTACATGTGACTTTACCCTTTGCATTCCTGTGTTGTTTGACACAGCTTAACAAAGTTCCTGGAGAACCAAACATCGCAAGAGTAAAATATCGCATTACTTGTACATGTGTCCTTTTACTTAACAAATAGCAGCAGTGCTATACAAAATTAACGGATTACTCATAACGCAACGGGACCTCATAAGGGTTTAGTGGCGTTGAACCCAATGTTCTCCTCACCCGTCCTGCACATTTCGCCCAACACAAAGTGTGCTGCCCATCGGTATCGTCGTTCGTGGGAAACTTCTGGAAGTTTAGCATCCCTTGCAGGTTGTTATGGATGAGAGTGTGCCCTGGCACCTACATTACGGTGCAAGACAAGAGTGTTTAGGTAAGACTCTTGTGGGAAGAGCCGGGAAGTGGGAATAGGGCAAGAATGGGTTGATGAGAGGAAAGTTTTGTGGGATGGAGAACTAGGGCTTAACCTAGAAGCTAGTTGATGGTGGTACTGATGACTGGCACAGCAGCGGCGAGGAGTGGCAAGGCATACAGATTGGGTTTGCTCAGAAACACACACCAGGCACAACTACAAAAGGATCTTGACAGGCTGCAAGCCTGGTCCAACAACTGACTCCTGGAGTTCAACCCCATCAAGTGCAAATTCATGAAGATTGGGGAAGGGCAAATAAGACCGCAGACGGAGTACAGTCTAGGGGGTCAGAGACTACAAACCTCATTCAAGGAAAAAGATCTTGGGGTGAGTATAACACCAGGCACATCTGAGGCGCACATCAACCAAATAACTGCTGCAGCATATGGGCGCCTAGCAAACCTAAGAACATCATTCCGACATCTTAATAAGGAATCGTTCAGGAGCCTGTACACTGTGTACGTTAGGCCCATACTGGAGTATGCAGTACCAGTTTGGAACCCACACCTAGCCAAGCATGTAAGAAAACTAGAGAAAGTGCAAAGGTTTGCAACAAGACTAGTCCCGGACCTAAGGGGCATGCCCTACGAGAAGAAGTTAAGGGAAATCAACCTGACGACACTGAAGGACAGGAGAGATAGGTGGGATATGATAATGACATATAAAATACTGAGAGGAATCGACAAGGTGGACAGAGACAAGATGTTCCAGAGATGGGACACAGCAACAAGGGGACATAGTTGGAAGTTGAAGACTCAGATGAATCGCAGGGATGTTAGGAAGTATTTCTTCAGTTACAGAGTTGTCAAGAAGTGGAATAGTCTGGGAAGTGATGTAGTGGAGGCAGGATCCATACATAGCTTTAAGAAGAGGTATGATAAAGCTCATGGAGAGGGAAGAGTGACCCAGTAGCGGCCAGTGAAGAGGAGGGGCCAGGAGGTGTGACTCGACCTCTGCAACCACAACTAGGTGAGTACAAGGTACCTGTGAGAAATCCACTGGTGATTTATAGTTATATGGGGCGAGGAGGGATTAAAAAAGCAGTACGTGTTTTAAGGTCCACACCTGTTAAGACACGCTAGTGAGAGCAGTACGTGTTTTAAGGTCCACACCTGTTAAGACACGCTAGTGAGAGTAGTACGTGTTTTAAGGTCCACACCTGTTAAGACACGCTAGTGAGAGCAGTACGTGTTTCAAGGTCCACACCTGTTAAGACACGCTAGTGAGAGCAGTACGTGTTTTAAGGTCCACACCTGTTAAGACACGCTAGTGAGAGTAGTACGTGTTTTAAGGTCCACACCTGTTAAGACACGCTAGTGAAAGCAGTACGTGTTTTAAGGTCCACACCTGTTAAGACACGCTAGTGAGAGCAGTACGTGTTTTAAGGTCCACACCTGTTAAGACACGCTAGTGAGAGCAGTACGTGTTTTAAGGTCCACACCTGTTAAGACACGCTAGTGAAAGCAGAAATTAATTATAGATAGGATATAGTGGAGGCGCAAGCAGAGTAGAATAGGTTGTGGGTCGCAGGTCTGCGAATATTTTCGTCTAGGTCAGTGGTCCAAATGTCATGTAATATCTTAACTTGTTACTTTGTTTGTCATTGAGCGTCTTCCAGTACACATTCAGCGCAGGAATGTTTGCTTGGCCATGGAGTGTTTGCTTGGCCATGGAGTGTTTGCTTGGCCATGGAGTGTTTGCTTGATCATGGAGTGTTTGCTTGGCCATGGAGTGTTTGCTTGGTCATGGAGTGTTTGCTTGGCCATGGAGTGTTTGCTTGGTCATGGAGTGTTTGCTTGGCCATGGAGTGTTTGCTTGGCCATGGAGTGTTTGGTTTGAAACGAAGTCATCCCATCTTGTATCAAATACAGATCACAGAGCCTTGTTCTGGATACGCAGCAGTTGGTATTTACTGTTTGAAAGGATGTTGGTATTTACTGCAAGAGAGACGACTAGAGGAGACTAAGGAATGAGAGGTCGGATTAGTGTTTTGTATAGGTGTAGTCTGGTGCGTGGTGAGGCATGCCGTAGTTTGTAGAGACCTAGGTGTAGTCTGGTGCGTGGTGAGGCATGCCGTAGTTTGTAGAGACCTAGGTGTAGTCTGGTGCGTGGTGAGGCATGCCGTAGTTTGTAGAGACCTAGGTGTAGTCTGGTGCGTGGTGAGGCATGCCGTAGTTTGTAGAGACCTAGGTGTAGTCTGGTGCGTGGTGAGGCATGCCGTAGTTTGTAGAGACCTAGGTGTAGTCTGGTGCGTGGTGAGGCATGCCGTAGTTTGTAGAGACCTAGGTGTAGTCTGGTGCGTGGTGAGGCATGCCGTAGTTTGTAGAGACCTAGGTGTAGTCTGGTGCGTGGTGAGGCATGCCGTAGTTTGTAGAGACCTAGGTGTAGTCTGGTGCGTGGTGAGGCATGCCGTAGTTTGTAGAGACCTAGTAGGGCTCTTCTTGCAATGTCATGCTTTGATTTAATGTGTGTGCGCATACGGAGGTGGTCAAGGTTGACACCGAGGACAGAGGTGGTCAAGGTTGACACCGAGGACAGAAGTGGTCAAGGTTAACACCGAGGACAGAGGTGGTCAAGGTTAACACCGAGGACAGAGGGGGTCAAAGTTAACACCGAGGACAGAGGTGGTCAAGGTTGACACCGAGGACAGAGGGGGTCAAAGTTAACACCGAGGACAGAGGTGGTCAAGGTTAACACCGAGGACAGAGGTGGTCAAGGTTAACACCGAGGACAGAGGAGGTCAAGGTTAACACCGAGGACAGAGGTGGTCAAGGTTGACACCGAGGACAGAGGTGGTCAAGGTTAACACCGAGGACAGAGGTGGTCAAGGTTAACACCGAGGACAGAGGTGGTCAAGGTTGACACCGAGGACAGAGGTGGTCAAGGTTAACACCGAGGACAGAGGTGGTCAAGGTTAACACCGAGGACAGAGGTGGTCAAGGTTAACACCGAGGACAGAGGTGGTCAAGGTTGACACCGAGGACAGAGGTGGTCTTAGAGATTGGGATATAAGTGTGTCAACTGTTCTGAGCTCGACAGGTAATGAAGGATCAATTCTTCTGTAATTGAAATACGTAATACGTAAAGGACCCCATTGGAAATAAGTCACTCTGTCTGACTTTTTTGGGTTATCCTGGGTTCTCTACACAAATGCTGCTATGTATGATAATCTATGTTACTGTATTTGTGTATACCTGAATAAACTTACTTACTTACTAATATTGCTGGAATTTGGCAGCATTAGATTTAATTCTCCATTTTTGTTCCCAGAAGGCAATCCTGTGGATCTCATATTGTGTTTTTGTGTGTGAGTGTATCAATTCTGGAGTGATGAGGTGTGTAATGTTGTTTGCATTGACTAGAGTGATATTGTTGTGGTATTCAGGTGTTGGGATGTCATTAGTGTAAAGAATGTAGAGTTTAGGGGAGAGGACAGAACCCTGGGGTACTCCAGCATTAAGTGGAAAATAATCTGAGTAGCAGCCTTGGAATTCTCATAGTGTGGCCTTCTGGGAAGTTACAAGGAAGTAAGAGGAAGGTTAAAATTAGTGCCAGACTGTGTCGAAAGCTTTTTCGACGTCTTTCGAACTAGAGTTGTTTTATTTCCTTGTTTAGTGATAATGTAAATGTAGTTAAGAATAATGTTTAAAGCGTTTTGTGTAGAACTGCGTGTTCTGAAGCCAACCTGGCCGTCAGTGAGGAGAGCATTGTGTTCAAGGTATCTGCGAAGGCGATGGATGAGTTTTTCGAAGAGTTTGTCTAGAGTTTCCAGGAGCCTGATGGTGCGATAGTTCTTACGCTCAGTGATCTAGAGTTTCCAGGAGCCTGATGGTGCGATAGTTATTACGCTCAGTGATCTAGAGTTTCCAGGAGCCTGATGGTGCGATAGTTCTTAGGATCAGTGATCTAGAGTTTCCAGGAGCCTGATGGTGCGATAGTTCTTAGGATCAGTGATCTTTATTAGGTTTACGGGATGAGAATAGCAGCAGCAGAATTTAAGAGGGAGGGAAAGTATCAAGAGGCGAGGGGAAGCATTGAGGAGGTTAGTGTAGGCAGTGATGATGGAATTAGGAAGGAGTTTTAAGATGATATGGTTAAAGCTAGAGGCACCAGGAGCCTTGGGCGGAAGACGTCTAAGGAGTGTCTTAGCGTCTTTATTGGTGAAAGGTGTGTCGAGTTCCTGTGTGGAGGTGAGTCAAGATGGACATATCTGTCTGGTGTTGATTTGTGTATGTGTGTGTAGTGTTCCAGTGTTTTATGTACTGTGTGTGTTGTAAAGAGTCATGATGAGGTGGGTGACGGTGAAAGATGTTCTTCCAAATGTGTTTAAAGATGTTGCTTTCTGTGGGTCTGTGATATTTGCGTTGTTGTGGGTGATGTGTTTGAATTTGTATGAGAGTGCAGTGCCTCGGATTTTCTTGATGAATTTCCGGAAGGTACTGGGGGTCTATAATGCGTTGTTTATCTACTTGTTTGGTGAGCTGTGACCAGCGAGTGTTGTGGACTTGGTCTAGGCTGTGTAGAATGTTGTTTCTAAGGTATGTGAGGTCTAATCTGACTTGACTAAATCTATGTGTTGTAGATGAAACGTCTGTGGAAGCAGACTAATAGTCTGATGGAAGACCAGAAAGAGTAACGAGTGGTGTGTGTGTTTTCTTGGTATTGCCTGTGTTATGGTGTCCTGTATGAGATTAAGTTGAGTGTCGATGTCTGAGACGGGTTTATTGTTATAGTCAAAGGTAAGGTTGGTGTTATTTATGTGTAGTTTGAAAGATTCACAGTCAGCGTTCTTGTAGGAAAAGGGAGGTGTGGTTGGGATGAGAACAGGGTTAGAAGAGATATGTAAGATGACTGGGATGTGATCAGAACCTGTAATAGGACCAGGGGCGATGTAGTGTTGAGAAAGGGAGCTAGCTCGGCTGGCAAGAATGATGTCAGGTTTGTCTTGGCCCTGGTGGCTATGTTGAAATGTGATAGCAACTAGTTGTACATGTATGGTATCCAATACCGACATAATGAAAATTAGACACATGTGCAACATCTGGGTATCTTTATTGTATACGTTTTGCCCTCCAGTGGCTTTATCAATACAGATTCAAGGACATGAATGTAAGTTAGTTAGTTTAATATCTTTATTATGCACCCCATACCCATCCTGTGGGCGGTAGTCAAAGTGATTACAGAGGTACATAATGGGTCCAGGGACTGGACTCCAAAGTTTTGATAGCTGAACAAGTTACAAAGGTAATGTACTAGATCTGTTCACAATCATGACAAGTTACAAAGGTAATGAGCTCCAGGTAGAGCTGGTCACAATCATGACAAGTTACAAAAGTAATGAGCTCCAGGTAGAGCTGGTCACAATCATGACAAGTTACAAAGGTAATGAGCTCCAGGTAGAGCTGGATGAATGGAAGACAGAAGAACTATAAACAATAGATACGATAATCAGTCCCTGAGCCTTGGAGTTGGTGCTCTTCACACCAACTCCAAGGCCGAGGGACTGATTACCTCATCTATTGTTTATGGTTATTTTGTCTTCCATTCATGTCCTAGTATTTGTATTGATAAAGCCACTGGATGGCGAAACGTTTACACTAAAGATACCCAGATGTTGCACATGTCTGATTTTCATCATAGCAACTAGTGACTGCAACTAGGTGAATATAACTAGTTTAGGTGATTGCAACTATATGCTTACAACCCTCATATAGGGGGTGGATGAGATAGGTAATAATAATGGGAATACGGAGAATATGGGAAGTAAATGAAGGGAGTACGCAGGCGAGGTGAGTCGAGTGACTGGAGCGGAGGTAATGTGAGGTCAGTGGTGACCACCATGACCACCTCTCACTACCGTATACCTCGCGCCCTCTTCACTCACTACACCTTATATAAATATAATTAAATAAGAATAAGAAATAATGAGGACAGTGAATATACTATTCCACTCAAACACAGATTTATTATTAAGTTATTGTACAGTAATACAGTTGGGAACAGGATTGGATTTAAGATAAATGGGGTATACACAGCTGTGACACAAAGGGTTACAGTTTAACTGACACAAAAGTGAATATAACTTACGGTATAAGTTCAGTGAATGGTTCACCACAGGAACCAAGTTAAGCTCTAGCCACAGGTCCCAAGACCAAAACTGGCGGCAGCTCTTTCCAGCTAGAGCAGCCAGCCTCAAGCCTTACACAGACTCCAGCTCCCACGCCCAGAGCTATACACGCCAGCAAGAGCTCTGACACAAGTCTCTTCAGAGCCTCTGCTCACAAACAAGGGCTCTCCTCAGGGATGGGGTTCACTTATCCAGGGCAGGTGTAGAATTTCTCTCTAGCTCAGTTGAGGATGTTGTTAGGGCTTTAAACTAGGATTAGTTAGAGGTATGGGTTTAGGAATGGTAAATAATGAGGGCCAAAATATTGATTCAGGCTTTGATATCATAAATCATAACAATAACAGTAATCGAGTGACACAGGGTAATGATAGTAACAGAAATTGTGTAAAACAAAAGCTGAAAAAGGTTCACAAGAAGATACATATCAATGTATTTTATACTAACTGTCGAAGCGCCAGAAATAAAATTAACGAATTACGTTTGGTAGCATGTGCTGGGAACTTTGATGTCATTGCAATAACTGAAACATGGTATAATACCAAGAGTCGGGATATGATTGCTGAGTGTCATATTCAGGGGTTTAAGTTGTTCCATGTAGATAGATATAATGGGAAAGGGGGTGGAGTTGCATTGTATGTACGAGAAAATATAAATTGCTGCATAAAAACAGGCATAAAAATAGATGGATCATTAACAGAATCTGTTTGGGTAGAGTTTCTAGAAGGTCAAGAAAAACTGATTCTAGGTGTAATATACCGACCTCCAGGCTTGGATCACGATAGAGGGAGACTTCTTTGAGACGAAATTGTTAGGGCTTCTAGGCACAATAACGTTGTGATAGTAGGGGATTTTAACTTTAGTCAAATTGACTGGACTTCTTTGACCGGTAATCTGGAGTCCAGTGACTTTATGGAAGTAGTTCAGGACTGTTTTCTGAAGCAGTGTGTGACGGAGCCTACCAGAGGTAATAATTTGCTCGACCTAGTCTTGTCAAATAAAGAAACTATTGTAAATAATCTGGAGATCACTGAAGAGCTTGGAGCTAGTGATCACAAATCCATTACTTTTAATATTACCTGGGAGTACGAGAATAGGGATAATACGGTAAAAGTTCCTGATTTTCGTTCTGCCGATTATATTGGACTTAGGGAACACCTGTCTAATCTCGACTGGGGTAATCTAGCTAACGATTACGATGGGATCTGCGTTTATGATTTTTTCTTAATAATGTACAACGTGCACAGAGTATGTTTATTCCCCAGAAGAATTTAGGTCAAATAATAACGATCCCAAATGGATTAACAGGAGGCTAAAACATCTATTAGGGGAAAAAAGAGGAATTTATAGGCGCATCAAAAGAGGAGATGTTAACCTTATTGACCAATATGTTCAGTTGAAAAGAGAAGTAAAAAAGGGGATTAGAAAGGCTAAACGTGACTATGAGATTAAGGTTGCTAATGAATCAAAGACTAATCCAAAAGGGTTCTTTCAAGTGTACAGAACGAAGGTGAGG
>WNWK01033936.1:0-20773 GCA_009830355.1 Cherax destructor | reverse complement strand
ACAGAATGTTCCAGAGATGGGACACAGCAACAAAAAGGACACAGTTGGAAGTTGAAAAACTCAGATGAATCACAGCGATGTTGGGAAAGTTATTTCTTAAATTACAGGTGGTCAGGAAGTGGAATAGTTTAGGAACGATGTAGGGGAGGGGGGTTTCCATATATAGCTTTAAGAAGAGGGTATGATAAAGCTCATGGCGCGGGGGAGAGTGCCCCCAAATGGGCCAGTGAAGGGGCGGGGCCAGGAGCTATGTCTCGCCCCCCTGAAACCCTTTAACTAGGTGAGTACACCCAAAGCTCTCCTTCCCCACGGAGGGCCCAGGTTCAACCCGGGGAAAAAACCTTTCAAAAGTTTTTCCTTACACACACACACAAAAATATATATACAACAGGCCTAGTGTCTAATCGACGTTTCCTAGGACAAAAGGGTTAACAAACAACACACACCACACAAAATACCCCAACACACACACACACTAATCCACACACACACACACACACACACACACACACACACACACACACACCCCAGGCCTAGTGTCTAAAAAAACATGTCCCGGGACAAAATGGAAACCCAAACATACACCCCCCTCCCTCTCTCTCTCTCTCTCTCTCTCTGCAAAACCTACTGAAAGTTCATGAGGGGGACAAGAAAAGAGGTGTGGGAAAACCATTTTCTTGGACTTGGGGCGCTTGACACATTTTCCAAAAGGGGTTGGTGCAAAAAGCTGGAGGACCACCCGGGGTTTCCGGGGAAGGCACTGCAGTGGATCAGGGTACCTGACGGAAGGCACCCGAGTCATGGTACGTGACAAGGTGTGGAGTGGGCGCCTGTGACGAGCGGCGTTCCACAGGAGGTCAGTTCTAGGACCAGTGTTGTTTCTGGTATATGTGAATGACATGACGGAAGGAATAGACTCAGAAGTTTGCAGACGATGTGAAGTTAATGAAGATAATTCAACCGGAGGAGGACCAGGCAGGACTACAAAGGGATCTGAACAGGCTACAGGCCTGGTCCAGCAACTGGCTCCTGGAGTTCAACAACGCCAAGTGCAAAGGCATGAAGATCGGGGAAGGGCAAAGAAGACCGCAGACAAAATATAGCCTAGGTGGCCAAAGACAACAAACCTCACTCAAGGAAAAGGATCTTGGGATGAGTATAATACCGAACATATCTCCCGAGGAGCACATAAACGAAACAACTGCTGCAGCATATGGGCGCCTGGCAAACCTAAGAATAGCTTTCCGGCATCTCAGTAAAGAGTCGTTCATTACTGCACACCGTGTACGTCAGGCCCTTATTGGAGTATACAGCACCAGTTTGGAACCCACACCTGGGCAAGCACGTCAGTCAGGAAATTAGAGAAAATGCAAAGGTTTCAACAGACTAGTCCTGGAGCTAAGGGGCATGTCCTACGAGGAGAGGTTAAGGGAAATTAACCTGACGTCACTGGAGGACAAGAGAGATACTGGGGACATGATAACGACATATAAAATACTGAGAGGAATTGACAAGGTGGACAGAGACAGAATGTTCCAGAGATGGGACACAGCAACAAGGGGACACAGTTGGAAGTTGAAGACTCAGATGAATAACAGGGATGTTAGGAAGTATTTCTTCAGTCACAGAGTGGTCGGGAAGTGGAATAGTTTGGGAAGCGATGTAGTGGAGGCAGGTTCCATTCATAGCTTTAAGAAGAGGTATGATAAAGCTCATGACGCAGGGAGTGACCCAGTAGTGGCCAGTGAAGAGGCGGGGCCAGGAGCTATGACTCGACCCTTGCAACCACAACTAGGTGAGTACACCAACACACACACAAACACACACACACACCAACACACACACCAACACACACACACCAACACACACACACCAACACACACACACCAACACACACACACCAACACACACACACCAACACACACACACCAACACACACACACCAACACACACACACCAACACACACACACCAACACACACACACACAACAACACACACACCACACACACACACATGCACACACACCAACACACACACACACACACACACAACACACACACCAACACACACACACCAACACACACACACCAACACACACACACCAACACACACACACACCAACACACACACGCCCCGATGGCATGGTGGCTAGCGCTCTTGCTTCACGCAAGGAGGGCCCGGGTTCAATTCTCGGCGAGGCCGAAACATTTCGAAGTGTTTCGTACACACACACACACACATACATACAACAGGCCTAGTGTCTAATCGACATGTGCCTAGGACAAAATGGTAACTAACACACACACACACACATCATGAAAGCACTAGGAGAAGATGACATGACCCAGCTGGCAAATTTTCTGAGAATAGGGGGGTTTGCAAGAGGAAGAATCCGGCCAGTCAAAGTAATTTTCAAAGCAGAATTGACTCGAAACAGGATCCTGCAGGAGAAAGCAAGACTAAGGGATATGTCAGAGTACCGGAGGGTGTATCTCGACTGTGACAGAACACGGGAAGAAAGACAGAAACTGAAAGAGAGGGTACAAAGACAAAAGGAGGAAAGAGAGATGGACAGGAGAACACAGACTCAGGAGGAAGCTCTAATACAACCACCTTCAGATGTTTCCCAACCTGGACAACCCCAATGCAACCAAACAATCTAACCCAAAACACACATGCCATACCCAATGATTCCACCCACCTCATTACAAACTCCACCTTCACACCAACCACCCATAGTTTCCCATCAGATCTCCCACTTTCCCAACCCCAACGTACCCCCCAGACTACGGTTTTAGAAAAGAAGTTGAAGATTTGGTATACAAATGCAGATGGTATAACAAATAAATGTGAGGAGTGGCATGAAAGAATAAAGAAGACATCCCCAGACATAATAGCACTCACAGAAACGAAACTCACCAGGATGATAACAGATGCAATCTTTCCACCCGGATATCAAATCCTCAGGAAAGATAGAGGGAGCAGAGGGGGAGGAGGAGTTGCACTGCTCATTAAGAACAGGTGGGGATTTGAGGAAGTGGAAGGAATGGATGGAATGGGCGAAAGGGACTACATAGTAGGAACAATTCAGTCTGAGGGCCATAAGGTGGTAATTGCTGTAATGTACAACCCGCCACAGAACTGCAGGAGGCCAAGAGAGAGAGCAACAGAGCAATGGTAGACACACTAGCCGAGGTAGCCAGAAGAGCCCACATGGGGAGAGCAAAGTTACTAGTTATGGGTGATTTCAATCACAAAGAGATTGATTGGGAAAACCTGGAGCCCCATGGGGGTCCTGAATCATGGAGAGCCAAGATGATGGATGTGGTACTGGAAAACTCATGCATCAACATGTTAGAGACACTACCAGAGAGAGAGGTGGGGATGATCCAGCAAGACTGGACCTAGTATTCACCTTGAGTAGTTCGGACATCGAGGATATCACGTATGAAAGGCCCCTTGGAGCTAGTGATCATTTGGTTCTGTGTTTTGATTATATAGTTGAGCTACAAGTGGAGAGGGGAGCAGGAATAGGAAGGGAGAAACGAAACTACAAAAGTGGGGACTACACAGGCATGAGGAACTTCCTACAAGACGTTCAGTGGGAGAGAGAATTGGCAGGAAAACCAGTAAAAGAAATGATGGAATATGTGACAACCAAATGCAAAGAGGCAGAGGAGAGGTTTGTCCCAAGGAAACAGAAGTAATGGGAAGACCAGAACGAGTCCTTGGTTCACCCAGAGGTGTAGGGAGGCAAAAACTAAGTGTAATAGAGAATGGAAAAGTACAGAAGACAAAGGACCAGGAAAATAAAGAGATTAGCCGAAGAGCCAGAAACGAATATGCACAGGTAAGAAGGGAGGCTCAGCGACAATATGAAAATGATATAGCATCAAAAGTCAAGTCTGACCCGAAGCTGTTGTATAGCCACATCAGGAGGAAAACAACAGTCAAGAACCAGGTAATCAGGCTGAGGAAGGAAGGTGGGGAGTTCACAAGAAACGACCAAGAGGTATGTGAGGAGCTCAACATGAAATTTAAAGAAGTATTTACACAGGAGACAGGAAGGACTCCAGGAATTCAGAATAGGGAGGTATACCAACAAGTGCTGGATGAAATACACACAACTCAAAAGCGGTGGGACCGGACAACATTTCTCAGTGGGTCCTTAGAGAGGGAGCAGAGATGTTGTGTGTGCCACTAACACAAATCTTCAACACATTCATTGAAACTGGGCAACTACCTGAGGCGTGGAAGATGGCAAATGTAGTCCCAATTTTTAAGAAAGGAGACAGACACGAGGCATTAAACTACAGACCTGTGTCACTGACGTGTATAGTATGCCAAGTCATGGAGAAGATCATCAGGAGGAGAGTGGTGGAGCACCTAGAAAGGCACAAGCTTATAAACGACAACCAGCACGGTTTCAGGGAAGGAAAATCCTGTGTCACAAACCTACTGGAGTTTTATGACAAGGTAACAGAAGTAAGACACGAGAGAGAGGGGTGGATAGACTGCATTTTTTTGGACTGCAAGAAGGCGTTCGACACAGTTCCTCACAAGAGGTTAATGCAAAAGCTAGAGGATCAGGCACACGTAACAGGAAAAGCACTGCAATGGATCAGAGAATATCTGACAGGGAGGCAACAACGAGTCATGGTACGTGACGAGGTGTCAGAGTGGGCACCTGTGACGAGTGGAGTTCCACAAGGGTCAGTCCTAGGACCTGTACTGTTTTTGGTATATGTGAATGACATAACGGAAGGGATAGACTCAGAAGTGTCCCTGTTTGCAGATGATGTGAAGTTAATGAGAAGAATCAAATCAATCGAGGATCAGGCAGGACTACAAAGAGACCTGGACAGGCTACAAGCCTGGTCCAGTAACTGGCTGCTTGAATTTAACCCTGCCAAATGTAAAGTCATGAATATCGGGGAAGGGCAAAGAAGACCGCAGACAGAGTATAGTCTAGGTGGCCAAAGACTGCAAACCTCACTCAAAGAAAAAGATCTTGGGGTGAGTATAATACCGAGCGCATCTCCTGAGGCACACATCAATCAGATAACTGCTGCAGCATACGGGCGGCTGGCAAATCTAAGAATAGCGTTCCAATACCTCACTAAGGAATCATTCAAGACTCTGTACACCATATACGTCAGGCCCATACTGGAGTATGCAGCACCAGTTTGGAACCCACACCTGGTCAAGCACGTCAAGAAATTAGAGAAAGTGCAAAGGTTTGCAACAAGACTAGTCCCAGAGCTAAGGGGATTGTCCTACGAAGAAAGGTTAAGGGAAATCGGCCTGACGACACTAGAGGACAGGAGGGTTAGGGGAGACATGATAACGACATATAAAATACTGCGAGGAATAGATAAGGTGGACAGAGATAAGATGTTCCAGAGAGGGGACACAGAAACAAGGGGTCACAATTGGAAGTTGAAGACTCCTATGAGTCAAAGGGATGTTAGGAAGTATTTCTTCAGTCATAGAGTTGTCAGGAAGTGGAATAGCTTAGAAAGCGACATAGTGGAGGCAGGAACCATACATAGTTTTAAGACTAGGTTTGATAAAGCTCATGGAACAGGGAGAGAGAGGACCTAGTAGCAATCAGTGAAGAGGCGGGACCCCTGCAACCACAAATAGGTGAGTACAAATAGGTGAGTACACACACACACACCAATACACACACGCACACCAACACACACACACACACACACCAACACACACACACACACACACACACAACACACACACACACACCAACACACACACACACACACACACACACACACACACAACACACACACAACAGCACACACACATACCACACACACACACACACACACACACACACACACACACACACACACACACACACACACACACAGCAAGTGCAAAGTTATGAAGACTTGGGAAGGACAAAGGAGACCGCAAACGGAGTACAGCCTAAGAAGTCAAAGGCTGCAAAACTTACTCAAGAAAAAGAATATTGGGGTAAGAATCGTACAGAGCACATCTCCTGAGGCGCACATCAACCAAATATCTGTTGCAGCATACGGGCGTCTAGCAAACCTGAAAACAGCGTTTCGACGTCTAAGTAAGGAGTCATTCACGACACTGTACATCGTGTACGTCTGGCCTATATTGGAGTATGCAGCACCAGTATGGAACCCACACCTGGTCAAACACGTCAGAAAATTAGAGAAAGTGCAAAGGTTTGCAACAAGACTAGTCCCGGAGCTGAGGGGTGTTTCCTACGAGGAGAGGTTAAGGGAACTCAACCTGACAACACTGGAGGGCTAGGGGAGACATAAATAAAATAGTGAGAGGAATTAACAGGGTGGATAGGGACAGAATGTTTCAGAGATGTGCGGCTGTGTCTGGTACACTGCAGGCTGTGCTGGTACACTGCAGGCTGTGTGCTGGTACACTGCAGGCTGTGTGCTGGTACACTGCAGGCTGTGTGCTGGTACACTGCAGGCTGTGTGCTGGTACACTGCAGGCTGTGTGCTGGTACACTGCAGGCTGTGTGCTGGTACACTGCAGGTTGTGTGCTGGTACACTGCAGGCTGTGTACTGTACACTGCAGGCTGTGTACTGGTACACTGCAGGCTGTGTACTGGTACACTGCAGGCTGTGTACTGGTACACTGCAGGTTGTGTGCTGGTACACTGCAGGTTGTGTCTGGTACACTGCAGGCTGTGTACTGTACACTGCAGGCTGTGTACTGGTACACTGCAGGCTGTGTCCTGGTACACTGCAGGCTGTGTGCTGTTACACTTCAGGCTTTGTGCTGGTACACTGCAGGCTGTGTACTGGTACACTGCAGGTTGTGTGCTGGTACACTGCAGGTTGTGTGCTGGTACACTGCAGGCTGTGTACTGTACACTGCAGTCTGTGTGGTGGTTGGTACACTGAAGGGTGTACTGGTACACTGGAGGGTGTACTGGTACACTGGAGGGTGCACTGGTACACTGGAGGGTATACTGGTACACTGGAAGGTGTACTGGTACACTGGAGGGTGCACTGGTACACTGGAGGGTATACTGGTACACTGGAAGGTGTACTGGTACACTGGAGGGTGTACTGGTACACTGGAGGGTGTACTGGTACACTGGAGGGTGTACTGGTACACTGGAGGGTGTACTGGTACACTGGAGGGTGTACAGGTACCCCTGGTAGGTGTACTGGGTCAGTAGTAGTGTGAGTGGTTAAGAGTGTTCAGTGATCACTGATACTGACTCACCTTGAAATATTGATAACTTGCCAACTATACTACAACATAATTATGGAAGAACAGGAGGCTGTGTAGAGGATGCGAGGGAGGGAAGGAGGGAGAGGGAGGGAGGGAAGGAGGGAGAGGGAAGGAAGGAGAATATATGTCGTGACAATGAAAATCTCCTCCCCAGCTTTACGTTTTACCTACTATATAAAGTTAAGAGTATTACTGCCTAGTAGTGTTGGTGATATCCTCATTGGTATCTTAAACATAGACAATATTATTAATTACATAAGTGTCCAGTTAAAGTAGCTTCAGGTTTACATTTAAACAGTATTGATCATGACGAATAAGAGAAGATTCAGAAACATTACGTTCAATATATCAATTGTATGGAATTAATATCTTAGATAGATTGCAGTCAATTACATTACTTCTATCTCTCGTATCTAAACCCATTCCAATAAAGCATTACGTTATTCAGTACCCTCTCATGGATTACTGTATCCAGGCTGAGGGACTGACCACCTCAAGCTTGCCTCTTCACGTCCTCTGTGTCCAGCTTGTATATTACCTCTGCAGTCGACTGAAGAAGCCTGCTGCACAGATGAAAACTTTCAACAAAAAAATATACTCTTGTGAAAGCAAAAGGCTGGACAGACGATGCAGTATGCCTGGCAGTAACAAGTAAAGGTACCTTGACCACACTTGATAGATAATAAGAGGTGGAATGAATTCATCAGGCAGATAACCTTGTCTGTCCTTGCCCAGGGACCACAAAGGTTTTAGAGCCTTCTCTGCCTGATACTACCTTTCTTTTCGTGTCCACCTCCCATTTAGCGATGGCCCACTTTTGAACTTCACCCATATGCCTACAGGCTTGCCTGTGCAAGTTCCTGTTATAGGTGGTAGGATGTCTCTCATACCTTCGCCGTACCTTGTACTTAGCAGTAGCAGCCTCTCTACAACGAAAGCAAACCAAGGCTGATCTGTAGGCTTCGTCACATACTGCCGGTGAGGGATGTGTTCTTGTTGTAGATTAAGGATGTGTCCAGTGAAGGCTTTCACTTGATTGTCAACATTCCCTTGGAGAAGAGCATTCCAATCTGTGGTGGAGAGCTCAGAGCAGAGGGCTGGCCAGTTACCTCTTTGCCATAGCCAGGTTGTGCGTGGACTCCTTACCTCGTTCTGTTGCGATCTTAAGTCTCTCCACCCTTTCCTCTCCCTCTCTCTCCACCCTTTCCTCTCCCTCTCTCTCCACCCTTTCCTCTCCCTCTCTCTCCACCCTTTCCTCTCCCTCTCTCTCCACCCTTTCCTCTCCCTCTCTCTCCACCCTTTCCTCTCCCTCTCTCTCCATCCTTTCCTCTCCTGCTCTCCCCCTTCCTCTCCTTCTCTCACCTTCTCTCCTCCTCTCTCTCTCCCTCCTCACCTTCCTCTCTCCTTCTCCTTCCTCCCCCCTTTCCTTCCCTCTCCCTTCTCTCCCTTCTCTCCCTCCTCCTTCCTCTCCTCTCTCCTTCCTCTCCTGCCTCCACTTCCTCTCCCCTTCCCTCCTCCTCTCCCTTCCTCTCCTGCCTCTTCCTCCTCCCTCCTTCCTCTCCTTTCCTTCTCTCCCTCTTCTTCTTCCCTCCTTTACCCCTCTCCCTGCTCTTTCCTCTCCCTTTCCTTCCCTCCTGCCTTCCCTTCCTCTCCTTATTCCTCTCCTTCCCCTTCCTCCTCTCTTCTCTCCTCTCTCCTCCTTTTCCTTCCCTCTCTTACCTTCCTCTCCCTTCTTTCCCTCTTTCCTTCCCTCCCCTGCATCCTTTCCTCTCCTGTTACCTTCCCTCTCCTTCTCCTTCCCTCTCCTTACCTTCCTCTCCTTCCCTTCCCTCTCTCCATTCTCCTTCCTTCTCCCTTTCCCTCCTGTCTGCACCTTCCTCTCCTGCTACTTCCTCTCCTCCTCACTCCCTCTCCTTCACCTTCCCTCCCCTGCCTGCCACTTCCTCTCCTGCTGCACCTCCTCTCTCTGCCCTTCCGTCTCCTGCCTCCCTCCTCTCCTGCCTGCCACCTTCCTCTCCCTGTCTGCCACCTTCCGTCTCCCTGCCTGCCACCTTCCGTCTCCTGCTGCCCTTTCCTCTCCTGCCTCACCTTCCTCTCCTCTTCACCTTCTCCTGCCTGCCACTCTTCCCTCCTGCCACCTTCCCTCCTGCCATCTTCCCTCTCCTGTCTCCCTCTCTACTTCCGTCTCCTGTTACCTTCCTCTCCTGTTTACTTCCCTCCTTGCCACCTTCCTCTCCTGCCTTCCACCTTCCTTCCTCCTTCACCTTCCCTCTCCTGCCTCACCTTCCCTCTCTGTACCTTCCCTCCCTGCTGCACCTTCCTCTCCTCCTGACCTTCCTCTCTGCTCACCTTCCTCTCCCTGCTGCCTTCCGTCTCCTGCCTGCCACCTTCCGTCTCCTGCCTCACCTTCCTCCCTGCCTGCCTTCCCTCTCCTGCCTCCACCTTCCTCTCCCTCCTGCCACCTTCCCTCTCCTGCCTCCACTTCCTCTCCCTGCCTGCCACCTTCCCTCTCCCTGCCTGCCACCTTCCCTCTCCCTGCCTGCCACCTTCCCTCTCCCTGCCTGCCACCTTCCCTCTCCCTGCCTGCCACCTTCCCTCTCCCTGCCTGCCACCTTCCCTCTCCCTGCCTGCCACCTTCCCTCTCCCTGCCTGCCACCTTCCCACTCCCTGCCTGCCACCTTCCATCACTCCAGGAAGGACAATTCAAGAAAAGAAGAAAGTTTTTCTTCCCCTCTGGCTATAATTTCCTTGGCTTCAGCCTTAATTGTATTTTTCTCTTTTTTATTATATGCATTTATACCAACTTATGGGCGTTGCCAGCATACACGTGTATGTATGAATAGTGAAGTGTATACGTGTATTATGTATGTATGTGTGTGTCTGGTGAAGCATATACATATGCATGTGTAATAAAGGGTATACATTGTGTGTGTGTGTGTTCTTACCTATTTGTGGTTGCAGGGGTTATTGCGCCCCCAGAATTGGGCCCCAATGTATATATATATATATATATATATATATATATATATATATATATATATATATTTCCATTTTCTATAATTTTATATTGCTGATATTCTCGATAATAGCTAAATCGTTAATATCTTGTTTTATATTATTAGACTATTATTAGACTTATTTGACCTATTAGGTAGGATGTGATATTTTATATTGTATTGGAGTGTGTCGTAACTGCCTTGGAGTTGGCAAACTACTGTTATGCTGCCGGCGTCTAGTTGCTGGGAGGAGTCAGTCGCTGAACACACCTGAGCTGGGTGGTTGTTCCTCTTTCCTCTCTCTCTCTGGCCTGCTGACCCTCGTCGAGTCAACACCTCACTCCTATTTCTACTTGTTTTCTCGACATTAGACTCTCTTGGGTAGAGTATGCATTCGTTGGTGAGGCGAATCATAGTTCTCAGGACTCTGTGTAACTCTGTTCACAGAGGATAGACTAGACAGTGATTTTTCGTCGTTTTTCTGGGTTGTGTGTCACATTGACACTGATACAACTCAGGTCTCAAGCTATAGCTCTGGACCTAATTCGATAAGGCATCTGTGCACCGCCACAGTTTGGGATTGTTTATGCTGAACCTAGCATCTTGTTCCTGACGCTGTGTTGCTGTTGCCTGTTATATTGCTGTTCTTCGAATTGGTCATTTTACTGGACAATCAAGCTGTTCTGGTTGTCTGTTTGTTAGAGCAGATAGCTTAAGAGAAGTTCAGTCGTACACTGGTTGAGTCGAGTCTTAGAGTTACCTGGAGCACACTCATACACACAGTTATTCTTATTTGTATATATTATTGTAATTACTGACATTGTACCTGATGGTACTTCTGAGTCATTTATATATATATGTACCCTCAGCACAGACTTATTGTATATGAGAGCTACCCTCCTAATTAACCTCCTAATTCATACCTTAATGAACATCCTTATCATTTGTACATATATTTACTTTGAAACTCTAGACACTAACTTGTTTAATAAACATATTAAATTATATACTTTGGTTAGTACCCTACTAGTTGAAATATTCTTGAAGCTTATTGAATATGCTGGATAACTGGACCTGGATACTGTCTTTGTTGCAAAAGCCCAGTAACAGGCTGGATGCTAGAAGGGCTATCCTAGTGTTCACTGGAGATGTCTATAATTAATAGATATCGTGTCATTTTGTAACAGGGGTCGAGTCATAGCTCCTGGCCCCGCCTCTTCACTGATTGCTACTAGGTCCTCTCTCTCCCTGCTCCATGAGCTTCATCAAACCTCGTCTTAAAACTATGTATGGTTCCTGCCTCCACTACGTCAGGGCTGGCTGGGATGAAAGGCTTGCTGGGCTGCAAGGCTGGCTGGGATGCAAGGCTGGCTGGGCTGCAGGGCTGGCTGGGATGCAAGGCTGGCTGGGCTGCAGGGCTGGCTGGGATGCAAGGCTGGCTGGGCTGCAGGGCTGGCTGGGATGCAAGGCTGGCTGGGCTGCAGGGCTGGCTGGGATGCAAGGCTGGCTGGGCTGCAGGGCTGCTGGGATCAAGGCTGGCTGGACTGCAGGGCTGGCTGGGTGCAAGGCTGGCTGGGATGCAAGGCTGGCTGGGCTGCAGGCTGGCTGGGATGCAGTCTGGCTGGGCTGCAGGCTGGCTGGGCAGGGCTGGCTGGATGCACTGGCTGGCTGAGGCGGGCTGGGCTGAGCTGGCTGATGCAAGGCTGGCTGGGCTGCAGGGCTGGCTGGGATGCAGGGCTGGCTGGGCTGCAGGGCTGGCTGGGATGCAGGGCTGGCTGGGCTGCAGGGCTGGCTGGGATGCAGGGCTGGCTGGGATGCAGCGGTATGGCTGGGCTGCAGGCTGGCTGGGCTGCAGGTGGCTGGGATGCAGGCTGGCTGGGATGCAGGCTGGCTGGGTGCAGGCTGGCGGACTTGAAAGGGCTGGCTGGGATGCAAGGCTGGCTGGGCTGCAGGCTGGCTGGGATGCAGGGCTGGCTGGGCTGGGAGCTGGCTGGGCTGCAGGGCTGGCTGGGCTGCAGGCTGGCTGGGCTGCAGGGCTGGCTGAGGCTGCAAGGCTGGCTGGGCTGCAAGGCTGGCTGGGCTGCAAGGCTGGCTGGGCTGCAAGGCTGGCTGGGCTGCAAGGCTGGCTGGGCTGCAAGGCTGGCTGGGCTGCAGGGCTGGCTGGGCTGCAAGGCTGGCTGGGCTGCAAGGCTGGCATGGTGCTGCAAGGCTGGCTGGGATGCAAGGCTGGCATGGGCTGCAGGCTGGCTGGGATGCAAGGCTTGGCTGCAAGGCTGGCTGATGAAGGCTGGCTGGGCTGCAAGGCTGGCTGGCTGCATGGCTGGCTGGGTGCAGGCTGGCTGGGATGCAAGGCTGGCTGGGATGCAAGGCTGGCTGGGATCTGCAAGGCTGGCTGGGATGCAAGGCTTCACTCTGGCTGGGCCAAGGCTAGCTGGGCTGCAAGGCTGGCTGGGCTG
Organism: Cherax destructor; assembly: GCA_009830355.1. Classification (NCBI taxonomy): domain Eukaryota; kingdom Metazoa; phylum Arthropoda; class Malacostraca; order Decapoda; family Parastacidae; genus Cherax; species Cherax destructor. The sequence continues at coordinate 8,062 of WNWK01033936.1, read as the reverse complement.
CAGGCTGGCTGGGCTGGCTAGGGAGCTGGCTGGGCTGCAGGGCTGGCTGGGATGCAGGGCTGGCTGGGATGCAAGGCTGCTGGGCTGCAAGGCTGGGACTGGCTGGCTGCATAGGCTAGGCTGGGATGCAAGGCTGGCTGGGATGCAAGGCTGCAGCTGTGAGGCTCTGGGTGCAAGGCTGGCTGGGCTGCAGGGCTGGCTGGGATGCAAGGCTGGCTGGGCTGCAAGGCTGGCTGGGATGCAAGGCTGGCTGGGCTGCAAGGCTGGCTGGGCTGCAGGGCTGGCTGGGATGCAAGGCTGGCTGGGATGCAAGGCTGGCTGGGCTGCAAGGCTGGCTGGGATGCAAGGCTGGCTGGGATGCAAGGCTGGCTGGGCTGCAGGGCTGGCTGGGCTGCAAGGCTGGCTGGGATGCAAGGCTGGCTGGGATGCAAGGCTGGCTGGGATGCAAGGCTGGCTGGGCTGCAAGGCTGGCTGGGATGCACGGCTGGCTGGGCTGCAAGGTGCTTGGCTGGGTGATGCTGCTGCAAGGCTGGCTGGGCTGCAAGGCTGGCTGGGGCGCATGGGCTGAGGGCTGGCTGCTGCAGGCTGGCTGGGCTGCAAGGCTGGCTGGGATGCAAGGCTGCTGGGCTGCAAGGCTGGCTGGGCTGCAGGCTGGCTGGGCTGCAGGGCTGAGGCTGGGATGATGCTGGGGCAGTGGCTGGGCTGCAAGGCTGGCTGGGCTGCAAGGCTGGCTGGGCTGCAAGGCTGGCTGGGCTGCAGGGCTGGCTCAGGGCTGCAGGGCTGGCTGGGATGCAAGGCTGGCTGGGCATGCATGGCTGGGTGGCTGGCTTGCAAGGCTGGCTGGGATGCAAGGCTGGCTGGGCTGCAGAGGGCTGGCTGGGCTGCAAGGCTGCTGGGTAGGGCTGGCTGCAAGGCTGGCTGGGATGCTGGAAGGCTGGCTGGGATGCAAGTCAGCTGGCTGGGTGAGCTGGCGGGTGCAGGCTGGCTGGGCTGCAAGGCTGGCTGGGATGCACGGCTGGCTGGGCTGCAAGGCTGGCTGGGCTGCAAGGCTGGCTGGGATGCAAGGCTGGCTGGATGCCTGTGCTAGAGGCTGGCTGGGCTGCAGGCTGGCTGGGCTGCAAGGCTGGCTGGGATGCAAGGCTGGCTGGGATGCAAGGCTGGCTGGGATGCAGGGCTGGCTGAGTGGCTCTGCATGGCTGCAGCTCTGGGATGCAAGGCTGGCGGTGCAGCTGGCTGGCTGCAGAGGCTGCTCCGGGCAGCTGGGCTGCAAGGCTGGCTGGGATGCAAGGCTGGCTGGACTGCAGGGCTGGCTGGGCTGCAGGGCTGGCTGGGCTGCTGGCTGAGCTGGGATGCAAGGCTGGCTGGGATGCAAGGCTGGCTGGGATGCAAGGCTGGCTGGGCTGCAGGGCTGGGGCTGCAAGGCTGGCTGGGCTGCAAAGCTGCCTGGGCTGCAAGGCTGGCGGGATGCAATCTGGGTGCAAGGCTGGCTGGGATGCAGGCTGGCTGGGCTGCAGGGCTGGCTGGGCTGCAAGGCTGGCTGGGCTGCAGGGCTGGCTGGCAGGCTAGGCTGGGCTGCAGGCTGGCTGGAGGCTGGCTGCGCTGCTGGATGCACTGGCTGATGCTGGGCTGCAAGGCTGGCTGGCTGCAGGCTGGCTGGGCTCAGGGCTGGCTGCAGGCTGGCTGGGCTGGCTGGCTGGGATGCAAGGCTGGCTGGGATGCAAGGCTGGCTGGGCTGCAAGGCTGGCTGGGATGCAAGGCTGCTGGTGAAGCTCTGGCTGCAAGGCTGGCTGGGCTGCAAGGCTGGCTGGGCTGCAGGGCTGGCTGGGCTGCAGGGCTGGCTGGGCTGCAGGGCTGTCTGGGATGCAGGGCTGGCTGGGATGCAAGGCTAACTGGGCTGCAAGGCTGGCTGGGCTGCAAGGCTGGCTGGGATGCAAGGCTGGCTGGGCTGCAAGGCTGGCTGGGATGCAAGGCTAACTGGGCTGCAAGGCTGGCTGGGCTGCAGGGCTGGCTGGGCTGCAGGGCTGGCTGGACTGCAAGGCTGGCTGGGATGCAAGGGTAACTGGGCTGCAAGGCTGGCTGGGCTGCAGGGCTGGCTGGGTGCAAGGCTGGCTGGGCTGCAGGGCTGGCTGGGTGCAGGAGCTGGCTGGGTGCAGGGCTGGCTGGGCTGCAGGGCTGGCTGAGGTGCTGGGCACTGGCTGGGTGAGCTGGCTGGGAGCATGGCTGGGCTGCTGGGATCAGGCTGGCTGGGATGCAGGGCTGGCTGGGCTACTGCTGGCTGGGCTGATCAGGCTGGCGCTCGGCTGGTGGGCTGCAGGCTGAGGATGCAGGGCTGGCTGGGATGCAGGGCTGGCTTGGATGCAGGGCTGGCTAGGATGCAGGATAGGCTGGGCTGCCTTAGTAAGAAGACTCTGGGAACCGGTCACAGGTATCAGAGTGTAGTCCTGGCTGGGGTTATCAAACAGAAGTTTCGACCATACCAACAATATGGATGAAAATACTCAAAAGCACACAACACGACATCTTTATTAGATATGTTTCGGCCCTGGGACGGCGATGACCATGAGTTTTTTTTATATATATATATATTATTTATATATATAATATATATATATATATATATATATATATATATATATATATATATATATATATATATATAATATATCGTGCCGATTAGGTAAAACTTGCTATTTTGGCTTAAATAGCAACGCTCTTCTTGCCATATAAGACAAGCGAAAATTTGTGTATGCAATAATTTCGCAAAAATCATTCTGAACCTAACGAAAAAAATATATTTCCTTGTGTTTGTTTATTATTAAATTATTGTAAACGTATCTAAAATATATTTAGTTGGGTTAAGCTAAATTAAATTGCGCTTGTTATAATAAGGTTAGGTAAGTTTTCAAAGTTTCTCTTGGTACAAAATTTTAAATTTTTACATTAACACAAATGAAAAAAAATATATCTTTAAACGTATAAGAGAAAATTTTAGAAAGGACTTAATTTTAAATGAGTTCTTGCTAATTGACCAGTTTACCTAATGGCACGACATATATATATATATATATATATATATATATATATATATATATATATATATATATATATATATATATAAAAATATATATATATATATATAGTTAATTATAGTAATGAGTCCACCTCTGGATGTAAATTGTAGGGATCCATAGCCTGAAGGGATAGTAAAGAAATTGATTTCCAGCATTGCAATCCACTGCCGCAGCGCCACTGTAAAGAGGGTGATGTCATGCACTGCCACACTGACAGGCGCCACTGTAAAGAGGGTGATGTCATGCACTGCCACACTGACAGGCGCCACTGTAAAGAGGTGATGTCATGCACTGCACACACTGACAGGCGCCACTGTAAAGAGGTGATGTCCCTGCACTGCAACACTGACAGGCGCCACTGTAAAGAGGTGATGTCATGCACTGCCACACTGACAGGCGCCACTGTAAAGAGGGTGATGTCATGCACTGCCACACTGACAGGCGCCACTGTAAAGAGGGTGATGCCATGCACTGCCACACTGACAGGCGCCACTGTAAAGAGGGTGATGCCATGCACTGCAACACTGACAGGCGCCACTGTAAAGAGGGTGATGTCATGCACTGCCACACTGACAGGCGCCACTGTAAAGAAGGTGATGTCATGCACTGCAACACTGACAGGCGCCACTGTAAAGAAGGTGATGTCATGCACTGCAACACTGACAGGCGCCACTGTAAAGAGGGTGATGCCATGCACTGCAACACTGACAGGCGCCACTGTAAAGAGGGTGATGCCATGCACTGCAACACTGACAGGCGCCACTGTAAAGAGGGTGATGCCATGCACTGCAACACTGACAGGCGCCACTGTAAAGAGGGTGATGCCATGCACTGCAACACTGACAGGCGCCACTGTAAAGAGGGTGATGCCATGCACTGCCACACTGACAGGCGCCACTGTAAAGAGGGTGATGCCATGCACTGCAACACTGACAGGCGCCACTGTAAAGAAGGTGATGCCATGCACTGCAACACTGACAGGCGCCACTGTAAAGAGGGTGATGCCATGCACTGCAACACTGACAGGCGCCACTGTACTCAAACAACGTTTATTGCTTCTAATAACGCCTCTTTTTCTTCTATAACTGATCATTCAACATTACCGCTACTCCTTCCTTATCTCTAATTCTAGATATATCTGATGTAATCCCATTTATTTTCCCCACTGAATCTCTGCTCCTCCTCAAGCTTTGTTTACCTTACACCTACGACATCCCGCTTCTTTTTATTCGTCACTTTTTATAAAAAACTCTTTCATCCATGCTCATTCAACCTTTGATATACCTTTGAAGAGTTTCGAGAGTATCTACTCTCTGAGCCCGGCCATGGGCCAGGCTCGTCTGGTGCTTGCCTGGTCAACCAGGCTGTTGCTGCTGGAGGCCCGCTGCCCCACATATTCATCACAGCCTGGTTGATCTGGCACCCGATGAAGATACTTGTCCAGTTTCCTCTTGAAGGCTTCTACACTGGTTCCAGCCGTGTTTCCGATATCTTCTGGTAAGATGTTGAATAGTCTGGGACCCCGGATGTTAATACAGTGCTCCCGTATTGTCCCCACCGCACCCCTGTTCCTCACTGGGTTTATTTTACACTTTCTCCCATATCTCTCACTACAGTATGTTGTTATGGCAGTGTGCAGATTTGGGACCAGGTCCTCAAGTATTTTCCAAGTATATATTATCATGTATCTTTCTCTCCTCCGCTCCAATGAGTACATGTTAAAGACTTGAAAGCGTTCCCAATAATTTAGATGTTTCAATGGCTCAATGTGAGCCGTAAACGATCTCTGTATTTGTTCCAGCTCTGATATTTCTCCTGCCCTGAACGGGGCCGTCAGCACTGAGCAGTATTCTAAGTGAGGGAGCACTAGCGATTTGAAGAGTGTCACCATCGGCATTATTTCCCTTGTTTTGAAAGTTCTCAATACCCTCCCCGTCATCTTCCTGGCTGTTGTGATCTTTGTCTTGTTATGGTCTTTAAAAGACAGATCAGCAGACATAATTATTCCCAAGTCCTTTACGTGTTCCTTTCGTTCTATTTGGTGACCCTCTTTGAGTTTTGTATATAGTGTTCCTTTTGAGTTCTTCATTGTTTCCATACCTAAGCAGCTGGAACTTATCACCATTGAACGTCATGTTGTTCTCCACTGCCCACTGGAAGACCCTGCTTATGTCCTCCTGTAATTTTTCAGTGTCTTCTACCATAGTGACTTTCATGCTTATTTTAGTGTCATCTGCAAATGATGATACAAAAAAAGTTTTTTTTAATTTAGTAATTAATACAGGAGAAGGGGTTACTAGTCCCTTGGTGACGGCATCTTAGTCAGGTTTTACGACAGGCAGGGCTTACGACAGGCAGGGCTTACGACAGGCAGGGCTTACGCTCAAGAGTCATCCACTTCCTCATGAAGATGAAAAGAAATAAACAAGAACATAAATTATTAAGAAAATAAAAGTTAGATGTATATACACATACATGCATGACGCATGTATAGTATGAACAAGTGTAAAGTAGAAGTAGCTAGATGTATCTGTCATCTTGCGTCTTTATAAGATGGAAAGAAAAAGACACCAGCAGTCCTACCATTGTGTAAAACAATTGCAGATTTCCGTTTCACATTCATTTCACAGACCGGTTGTACCTCCCTGGGTGGTTGTTGTCTACCATCCCACTACCCAGTACCTCCCTGGATGGTTGTTGTCTACCATCCCACTACCCAGTACCTCCCTGGATGGTTGTTGTCTACCATCCCACTACCCAGTACCTCCCTGGGTGGTTGTCTACCATCCCACTACCCAGTATCTCCCTGGGTGGTTGTTGTCTACCATCCCATACCCAGTACCTCCCTGGGTGGTTGCTGTCTACCATCCCACTACCCAGTACCTCCCTGGGTGGTTGTTGTCTACCATCCCACTACCCAGTACCTCCCTGGGTGGTTGTCTACCATCCCACTACCCAGTACCTCCCTGGGTGGTTGCTGTCTACCATCCCACTACCCAGTACCTCCCTGGGTGGTTGTTGTCTACCATCCCACTACCCAGTACCTCCCTGGATGGTTGTTGTCTACCATCCCACTACCCAGTACCTCCCTGGATGGTTGTTGTCTACCATCCCACTACCCAGTACCTCCCTGGGTGGTTGTCTACCATCCCACTACCCAGTATCTCCCTGGGTGGTTGTTGTCTACCATCCCAGTACCCAGTACCTCCCTGGGTGGTTGCTGTCTACCATCCCACTACCCAGTACCTCCCTGGGTGGTTGCTGTCTACCATCCCACTACCCAGTACCTCCCTGGGTGGTTGCTGTCTACCATCCCACTACCCAGTACCTCCCTGGGTGGTTGCTGTCTACCATCCCACTACCCAGTACCTCCCTGGTGGTTGCTGTCTACCATCCCACTACCCAGTACCTCCCCGGGTGGTTGCTGTCTACCATCCCACTACCCAGTACCTCCCTGGGTGGTTGCTGTCTACCATCCCATACCCAGTACCTCCTGGGTGGTTGCTGTCTACCATCCCACTACCCAGTACCTCCCTGGGTGGTTGCTGTCTACCATCCCACTACCCAGTACCTCCTGGGTGGTTGCTGTCTACCATCCCACTACCCAGTACCTCCCTGGGTGGTTGCTGTCTACCATCCCACTACCCAGTACCTCCCTGGGTGGTTGCTGTCTACCATCCCACTACCCAGTACCTCTCTGGGTGGTTGCTGTCTACCATCCCACTACCCAGTACCTCCCTGGGTGGTTGCTGTCTACCATCCCACTACCCAGTACCTCCCTGGGTGGTTGCTGTCTACCATCCCACTACCCAGTACCTCTCTGGGTGGTTGCTGTCTACCATCCCACTACCCAGTACCTCACTGGGTGGTTGCTGTCTACCATCCCACTACCCAGTACCTCTCTGGGTGGTTGCTGTCTACCATCCCACTACCCAGTATCTCCCTGGGTGGTTGTTGTCTACCATCCCAGTACCCAGTACCTCCCTGGGTGGTTGCTGTCTACCATCCCACTACCCAGTATCTCCCTGGGTGGTTGTTGTCTACCATCCCAGTACCCAGTACCTCCCTGGGTGGTTGCTGTCTACCATCCCACTACCCAGTATCCCCCCTGGGTGGTTGCTGTCTACCATCCCACTACCCAGTACCTCCCTGGGTGATTGCTGTCTACCATCCCACTACCCAGTACCTCCTGGGTGGTTGCTGTCTACCATCCCACTACCCAGTACCTCCTGGGTGGTTGCTGTCTACCATCCTACTACCCAGTACCTCCCTGGGTGGTTGCTTTTCTACCATCCCACTACCCAGTACCTCCCTGGGTGGTTGTTGTCTACCATCCCACTACCCAGTACCTCCCTGGGTGGTTGTTGTCTACCATCCCACTACCCAGTACCTCCCTGGGTGGTTGTTGTCTACCATCCCACTACCCAGTACCTCCCTGGGTGGTTGCTGTCTACCATCCCACTACCCAGTACCTCCCTGGGTGGTTGTTGTCTACCATCCCACTACCCAGTACCTCCCTGGGTGGTTGTTGTCTACCATCCCACTACCCAGTACCTCCCTGGGTGGTTGTTGTCTACCATCCCACTACCCAGTACCTCCCTGGGTGGTTGCTGTCTACCATCCCACTACCCAGTACCTCCCTGGGTGGTTGCTGTCTACCATCCCACTACCCAGTACCTCCCTGGGTGGTTGCTGTCTACCATCCCACTACCCAGTACCTCCCTGGGTGGTTGCTGTCTACCATCCCACTACCCAGTACCTCCCTGGGTGGTTGCTGTCTACCATCCCACTACCCAGTACCTCCCTGGGTGGTTGTTGTCTACCATCCCACTACCAGTACCTCCCTGGGTGGTTGTTGTCTACCATCCCACTACCCAGTACCTCCTGGGTGGTTGTTGTCTACCATCCCACTACCCAGTACCTCCCTGGGTGGTTGTTGTCTACCATCCCACTACCCAGTACCTCCCTGGGTGGTTGCTGTCTACCATCCC
>WNWK01033935.1:0-20775 GCA_009830355.1 Cherax destructor | reverse complement strand
GAATGTACCGTATAGACCCCTTTCGTACACCCACCCGTTAAGAGTTTTACAAAGACTTATTAATGCCATTGAGCACCACGCCATACAAATCTGCTGTCTCCAATCCATATGCTGTAATATGCTTGGCAGAACTGTAGCCGCAGTAGCCGGTTCAATCCCCCGTTGTCCCATCCTCCGCATGCAGTCAGCAGCCACATGCTCGTACGACCCACACAACCTGGGTCCCTTCGCTGTCCCATGTCGTCACATATAGCTGGGTCCTAAATTCCGGCGGACGACGTAATATGGAATGGGCTTGCGTAATGTCATTTTCGGGAGTTTCCCCCTCAAAAAGGCCCACAATCGGACCCCGCCCACTTCCCGGCCATGGCAGCATGCACAATGACGTAAGCTCCAAATACTTTGCTGATGTCCACTGAGTCCGATTCAAATGGCACATTCTTAACCCTAATCCACGGTAAGTACGCAACACGTCTTTCAGTCGTACTTGTAGGCCAGAATGTCCCGTATAGACTCCTTTCTAACCTCAGCCGTTAAGAGTTTTACAAAGACTCTATTAATGCCATTGAGCACCACGCCATACAAATCTGCTGTCTCCAATCCATATACGTCTCGTAATATGCTTGGCAGAACTGTAGCCGCAGTAGCCGGTTGCAAAGCCCCAGTCACCATATCTATACAGACTGTGTTGAGCATGCATCTGCTCGCCGTCGCCATGTTTACAAAAAATGAAGTTGTCGTTGATCACCGCTGGGCACCCAGGGAACAGCACACCCACACCCTACAAGAGCTGGGTGGCCAATGAATGTAAAAATGTGGAACGCTTCACGATTTTGTGTGTCATCCATTCACAGGGGCCATGCTAATCTTCTCTGTATCATTCAATTTTAGTATATGTACTGCCGAAGCAAGTACAAATACGAGAATTTACATAGCAGGAGTGTTAGGCCGACGCTGATCAGCTGATTTGGTTTGCCAAATCCTAGTACGTACAAGTTTGTGAGAAATTTCGTAACTGTCAGCTTAATGTGCAGTATTGCGACCCCAGAATGGGCCACAATTTATATATTGTATTGATGTATATATATTTTCATTTCTTATAATTTTATATTGCTGATATTTTCGATAATAGCTAAATCGTTAATATCTTGCTTTATATTATTATTTGACTTAGCTATTTTATTAGGTAGGATGTAACATGTACACATGTACACTATTGTGCTCTTTGTTCGAGACTGTTGAGTAGCTGCCCTGGTTGGCAAACTACCTCGCTAACAGCGCTTCGCTTGTTATACTGCCGGCTTCTGGCTGGGCAGTCAGTCGTGGCGTGATCACACTCTGAGTTGGAGACTGCTTCTCCTTCATCGTCCTCTTTTCCCCTGCTGACTCTCGTCGGAGAAAGACCTCGCTCTTGTCTCTGCTTGTTTTCTCGTCATTTAGACTCTGTTTGGTAGAGTATGTGTTCGGTGGTGAGACGAAACATACTTCTCTGGACTCTTTTAACTCTGTGATTTCGATGTTTTACTGGGTTGTGTCACATTGACACTCTGAGATAACTCAGGTCTCTAGCTATAGCTCTTGACCTAATTCGTTGAGGTATCTGTGCACCGTCACAGTCGGGGATATTGTTTATGCTGAACCTAGATTCAGTAATAAGGGAGTTTGTGACTATTATGGAGGATCTGCTGATGGTCCCCAGTTAGGTCGTTATTCTATCTCCTTGTTCCTGACGCTGTGTTGCCGTTGCTGGCTATATTGCTGTTCGGCGAATTGGTCATTTCACTGTTCAATCAAGCTGTTCTAATTGGCAATTTGTTAGAGAAGCTAGCTTATTAGAAGACGTTCAGTTGGTCACTGAAAGAGTCGAACCTTAAGAGGCATAACGAGTTACCTGGAACACTCACACACATTCATACACTTACTTGTAATTATTAGTATTGTTTATATTTGCTGACATTGTACCAGATGGTACATAAGAGCCATTAAGAGATATGTGCCTTCAGCACAATAATATAGTTTATGAGAGAAGTGTAGGAGCTAACCTCCTAATTAATATCTTAAATATATTTAAATGTAAATTTATTCACTTTGATACCCTAGACATTTTGTTAATAAATATTTTAAATTCATTTCTTTGGTTAGTATCCTCTCAGTTGAGATCCTATTATATCTGTCGGATAACTGGACCAGGATACTGACTTTGTTGCAAAAGCCCAGTAACAGGCTGGATGCTAGAAGGGTAATCCTTTCTAGTGTTCACTGGAGATGTCTATTTCTAATAGATATCGCGTCATTTTGTAACATGAAGTCTCTAGAATATCTGGAGGCATTGTATCGATCAGATATTCTTGAACATCAGCAGACATCATACAGTTGTTGAATACTTCGTGTAGTGGCGGCTGTACGAGGCTGGCATAAGTTTTGCAATTCGAGGCTCTGCATCACCTCTCAAATGCAAGCTTTCCTCATGGACAAACTCTACACAAGTTTGACCTTGTCGTCGTTGTAACGTACGAAATGACGTTGATAACTTACAGGTAACAAATTATATGTCTCGAGAATGGTTTCCTTAACAGTGTCATAGTTAATGTATTTGGCAAATGGTAAAGCAACAGTATATGTTTGAGCTCTGCCAGTCAAAGCTGTGTGCAACAATGTGATAGACTCAGAAGTGTCCCTGTTTGAAGATGATGTGAAGTTAATGAGAAGAATTAAATCAGTCGAGGATCAGGCAGGACTACAAAGAGACCTGGACAGGCTACAAGCCTGGTCCAGTAACTAGCTCCTTGAATTTAACCCTGCCAAATGTAAAGTCATGAAGATCGGGGAAGGGCAAAGAAGACCGCAGACAGAGTATAGTCTAGTTGGCCAAAGACTGCAAACCTCGCTCAAGGAAAAAGATCTTGGGGTGAGTATAATACCGAGCACATCTCCTGAGGCACACATCAATCCGATAACAGCTGCAGCATACGGGCGGCTGGCAAACCTAAGAATAGCGTTCCAATACCTCACTAAGGAATCGTTCAAGACTCTGTACACCATATACGTCAGGCCCATACTGGAGCATGCAGCACCAGTTTGGAACCCACACCTGGTAAAGCACGTCACGAAATTAGAGAAAGTGCAAAGGTTTGCAACAAGACTAGTCCCAGAGCTAAGGGGATTGTCCTACGAAGAAAGGTTAAGAAAAATCGGCCTGACGACACTAGAGGACAGGAGGCTTAGGGAATACATGATAACGACACATAAAATACTGCGAGGAATAGATAAGGTGGACAGAGACAAGATGTTCCAGAGAGGGGACACAGAAACAAGGGGTCACAATTGGAGGTTGAAGACTCCTATGAGTCAAAGGGATGTTAGGAAGTATTTCTTCAGTCATAGAGTTGTCAGGAAGTGGAATTGCCTAGAAAGTGACGTAGTGGAGGCAGGAACCATACATAGTTTTAAGACGAGGTTTGATAAAGCTCATGGAGCAGGGAGAGAGATGACCTAGTAGCAATCAGTGAAGAGGCGGGGCCAGGAGCTGTGACTCGACCCCTGCAACCACAAATAGGTGAGTACAAATAGGTGAGTACACACACAAACACACGACACAGTTCCTCACATGAGATTAGTAAAGAAGTTGGAAGAACAAGCGGGTATAACAGGAAGGGCACTGGAATGGATCAGGGAATACCTCACAGGGAGGCAACAACGGGTCATGGTGCGTGATGAGGTATCACAGTGGGCGCCTGTGACGAGGGGCGTACCGCAGGGGTCAGTCCTAGGACCAGTGTTATTCTTGGTATATGTAAACGACATGACGGATGGGATAGACTCAGAAGTGTCTCTGTTCGCAGATGATGTGAAATTAATGAGGAGAATCACATCGGAAGAGGACCAAGCAGGACTTCAAACAGACCTGGACAAGCTTGACATCTGGTCTAGCAACTGGCTTCTCGAATTCAATCCCTCCAAATGCAAAGTCATGAAGATCGGAGAAGGACAAAGAAGACCGCTGACAGAGTACAGGCTAGGTGGACAAGGGCTACAAACCTGGGCAAAGGAGAAAGACCTTGGGGTGAGTATAACGCCAAGTACGTCTCCGGAGGCACACATCAACCAGATAACTGCGGCAGCATATGGGCGACTGGCAAACCTAAGATTAGCGTTCCGTTACCTAAACAAGGAATCGTTCAAGACACTGTACACCGTGTACGTCAGGCCCATACTAGAATATGCAGCACCAGTCTGGAACCCACACCTGGTCAAGCACATAAAGAAACTAGAGAAAGTGCAAAGGTTTGCGACAAGGCTAGTTCCACAACTCAGGGGTCTGTCCTATGAAGAAAGGTTGAGGGAAATAGGACTAACAACACTGGAGGAAAGAAGGGTCAGAGGAGACATGATAACGACATACAAAATACTGCGGGGAATCGACAAGGTAGACAGGGACAGGATGTTCCAGAGAGGGAACACAGAAACAAGGGGACACAACTGGAACCTGAAGACTCAGATGAGTCAAAGGGATGTTAGGAAGCATTTCTTCAGCCACAGAGTAGTCAGGAAGTGGAATAGTCTAGAGTAAGATATAGTGGAGGCAGGAACCATACATAGTTTTAAGACGAGGTATGATAAAGCTCATGGAGCAGGGAGAGCAGAGACCCAGTAGCGGACAGCGAAGAGGCGGGGCCAGGAGCTGAGTCTCGACCCCTGCAACCACAATTAGGTGAGTACACAGTGGGAGGAGGAAATTTCTAGAAGGAAGAAGGAATGGGAGAGGAAGATATTGGTGATCACCGAGGAGCTCGATGAAAGGGAAAAGGAATGGGAGAGGAAGCTATTGGTGATCAGCGAGGAAATGGAGAAGAGGATAGCTGAGGAGAGTAGAAAATGGGTAATGCAAGCCAAAAAAGCAGAAGCCAAGATCCAGACCCTAGAAGAGAAGCTGCAGGGACTGACACAGAATAGAGACAATAGTACCTGGCAGGAAACGACGCTTGGAGCTTGTGCACCAGGCACAGCCAAAGGGAATGAGGAGAAAGGAGGAGAACTCGTGTATGCACAGGCACTGGCAGTCACACATGGGGCCCGAAGCAAGACGAGCAGGATAACAACACACGAGAGGGATATAGAAAAAGCAGCCAGGGTCAAGAAGAGCACCACAGAAACAACATATGAGAGGGTAGACAAAGCACCAGTCACGCTAAACACGGAGACCCCAACAACACATTGCAGCGGACAGGGACGTATGATCAGACCGGACACACAAAGGAAACCGGGGAATACATCCATGACAGCACCGGGAGAGGCTAATGCACTTTTGACAAGGCAATGGGAGACACAATGGGAGGAGGAAAGGGAGAAGTCGATCTTTATCTATGGCCTGAAGGAAGTCGAAGGGAACACCCACGACAGAAGGAAACAGGAGGAGAAAGAAAAGATCGATGGTATCATGCTAGCAATAGGGGGAGACTCATCCCAAGTGACAAATTTTCGGAGAATCGGGTGGTACACAAAGGGAAGAAATCGACCCCTCAAGGTAATATTCAACGCAGAATCAGCCCGCACCATGATCCTGCAAGAGAAAGCTCGGCTGAGGACGAACCAGGGGTACCGGAATGTATACCTAGATCAGGACAGAACGCAGGAAGAAAGGGAGGCCCGGAGGGAGAAGATAAGAAGTAGAAGAGAGGAGGGAGGGGAGACAGCGAGATACGGAGGACACCAAGACCAAGCAGGACAAACACACACACTGGAAGTACCCTCAGCGGGCCTCAAATCACAAACAACCCACGACAACCGTACACTCTAGCACCACACCCACTTATCAGGCCCCCTGTCCCCACCCTAGCAAATGAAAACCCACCGTCACAGTTACCCCCCCCCCCACCTCAAACTCCACCCCACCTGCCCATACTCCAACCATACAATCACCCCCACCCATGCTGCAACCCCCTGCGGGCACCCTGCCTACACCCCCAACCCACCAAGATCTCCCCAGGGCCACAGTATTGGAAACAAAGTTGAAGGTTTGGTACACAAACGCGGATGGAATTACGAATAAGTATGAAGAGTGGAATGAAAGAATAGATGAGGCATCCCCAGACATCATAGCGGTCACAGAAACTAAACTAAATGAGACAGTAACAGATGCAATCTTCCCACAGGGATATCAGATCCTGAGGAAAGATAGGAGGAGCAGAGGGGGAGGAGGGGTCGCACTGCTTGTAAGGCACCGTTGGAGATTCGAGGAAATATTAGGAGTGGAGGTGGGTAGAGAACGGGACTTCATAGTAGGTACCATCCAGTCTGGGGAGCATAAGATAGTCATTGCAGTGATGTATAACCCACCACAGAACTGCAGGAGGCCAGGAGAAGAATACGATGAGAACAACAGAGCGATGGTGGACACCCTGGCGGAGGTGGCAAGAAAAGCACACATGAGCAGAGCGAAGCTACTGGTCATGGGAGATTTCAACCACAGGGAGATCGACTGGGAGAACCATGAACCACGTGGGGGTCCAGAAACTTGGAGAGCCAAGATGATGGACGTGGTACTGGAAAACCTGATGCACCAACATGTCAGGGACACGACCAGAGAGAGAGAGAAGATGAACCAGCAAGACTGGACCTTGTATTCACCCTGAACAGCTCAGATATTGAAGACATAACGCACGAGAGCCCCTGGGAGCCAGTGACCATATGGTGCTTAGCTTTGAGTACATTGTAGAGCTACAGGTGGAGAGGAAAACAGTACCGATAGAGACAAAGCAGACTTTAAAGAGGAAACTACAAGGGCATGAGGATTTTCCTGCAGGACGTTCAGTGGGAAAGGAAATGGAAGGACTGACAATAAATGAAATGATGGAATACGTAGGGCAAAGTGCAAGAAGGCAGAGGAACGGTTTATACCCAGAGGCAAAGGATTAAATGGGAAGGCCAGAAAGAGCCCCTGGTTTACCCAAAGGTGCAGGGAGGCAAACACTCAGAGTATCAGAGAATGGAAACGGTACAGAAGGCAAAGAACCCAAGTAAACAAAGAGATTAGTAGAAGAGCTAGAAACGAGTATGCACAAGTACTGAGGGAGGCCCAGAAACAGTACGAAAATGACATAGCATCGAAAGTTAAGTCCGACCCGAAACTGATGTACAGTCACATCAGAAGGAAGACAACAGTCAAGGACCAGGTGATAAGGCTGAGGAGAGAAGATGGGGAACTCACAAGTAATGATCAAGAGGTATGTGATGAGCTCAACTTGAGGTTTAAGGAAGTATTCACAATGGAGGAAGTATTCACAATGAAGGAAGGAAGGCAGCTGGGTAGACAGGACGTGGTTTGTCACCAACAAGGGATGTACCAAGTGCTAGAGGGCATACACACAACTGAGGAGGAAGTGAAGCAGTTACTCAGTGACCTCGATACCTCAAAGGCGATGGGTCCGGACAATATCTCCCCGTGGGTTCTTCGGGAAGGAGCTGAGGTACTGAGTGTGACACTTACCATAATATTCAACACATCCCTTGAAACTGGGCAGCTACGTGATGTATGGAAGAAGGCCAACGTAGTCCCCATTTTTAAAAAAGGAGACAGAAAAGAGGCACTAAACTATAGACCGGTGTCACTTACATGTATAGTGTGCAAAGTCTTGGAGAAAATCATCAGGAAAAGAATGGTGGAACACCTTGAGCTGAACAGGATAATAAACACCAGACATCACGGATTCCGGGAAGGCAAATCCTGTGTAACAAACCTCCTAGAGTTATATGATAAAGTAACAGAGGTAAGGCAGGAGAGAGAAGGGTGGGTTGATTGCATTTTCCTGGACTGCAGGAAGGCCTTCGACACAGTTCCTCACATGAGATTATTAAAAGAAGTTGGAAGAACAAGCAGGTATAACAGGAAGGGCACTGGAATGGATCAGGGAATACCTCAAAGGGAGGCAACAACGGGTCATGGTGCGTGGTGAGTATCACAGTGGGCGCCTGTGACGAGCGGTGTACCGCAGGGTCAGTCCTAGGACCAGTGTTATTCCTGGTATATGTGAATGACATGACGGACGGATAGACTCAGAAGTGTCTCTATTCGCGGATGATGTGAAAATAATGAGGAGAATCACATCGGAAGAGGACCAGGCAGGGCTGCAAACAGACCTGGACAAGCTCGACATCTGGTCTAGCAATTGGCTTCTCGAATTCAATCCCTCCAAATGCAAAGTCATGAGGATCGGAGAAGGTCAAAGAAGACCGCTGACAGAGTACAAGCTAGGCGGACAAAGGCTACAAACCTCGGCAAAGGAGAAAGAACTTGGAGTGAGTATAACGCCAAGCACGTCTCCGGAGGCACACATCAACCAGATAACTGCGGCAGCATATGGGCGACTGGCAAACCTAAGATTAGCGTTCCGTTACCTTAACAAGGAATCGTTCAAGACACTGTATACCGTGTACGTCAGGCCCATACTAGAATATGCAGCACCAGTCTGGAACCCACACCTGGTCAAGCACGTAAAGAAACTAGAGAAAGTGCAAAGGTTTAATACAAGGTTAGTTTCACAACTCAGGGGTCTGTCTTATGAAGAAAGATTGAGGGAAATAGGACTAACAACACTGGAGGAAAGAAGGGTCAGAGGAGACATGATAACGACATACAAAATACTGCGGGGAATTGACAAGGTAGACAGTGACAGGATGTTTCAGAGAGGGAACACAGAAACAAGGGGACACAACTGGAAGCTGGCTCAGAAGTGTCAAAGGGATGTTAGGAAGCATTTCTTCAGCCACAGAGTAGTCAGGAAGTGGAATAGTCTAGAGAAAGATATAGTGGAGGCAGGAACCATACATAGTTTTAAGACAAGGTATGGGAAAGCTCATGGAAGCAGGAGAGCAGAGACCCAGTAGCAGACAGCGAAGAGGCGGGGCCAGGAGCTGAGTCTCGACCCCTGCAACCACAATTAGGTGAGTACAATTAGGTGAGTACACACACAAACACAAGAACACACACAATACCTCTGGCAATATCGTAAGTATTTTTTAATTACCTCTGCTCAATAAAGATCCTCACTGCATATTTCACATCAATCACGCTCTCCAAAACTCTTATGAAAACATCATGGTTATAAAACCCACCGTCCCTGAGTCCTTGTTATTGCTTCCATTCAAAATATGTTCTCTTAATTTCTCCCAGAGACAAAATACGCAAAATTACATCTAATAATTAAAAAATCCGATTTCCACTTTAGGTCATTATTGAAAGTAAATTATGTTTTGTGTAGGTGACCAACACTGGTGGTAATAGTGGTTGATGTAGTGGTGATTGTTGTTGTGGTGGTGATGGTTGTAGTGGTGGTGGTGGTGGTGACGGTGTTGGTGATGGTGGTTGTGGTGGTGGTGGTGAAGGTAGTTGTCGTGGTTGTGGTGATGGTGGTGGTTGTGGTGGTGGTGGTGATGTTGGTGGTGGTAATGGTTGTAGTGGTGGTGATGACGGTGGTGGTGATGATGGTTGTGGTGGTGATAGCAGTTGTCGTAGTGATGGTGGTGGTAGTGATGGTGGTTGTGGTGGTAGTTGTGATGGTGTTGGTGCTAATGGTGATGGTGGTGTTAGTGGTAGTGATGTTGGTGGTGGTGGTGATTGTTGTAGTGGAGGTGATGGTTTGGTGATGGTATTGCTGCTGGTGATAGTGGTGCAGGTGATGGTGGTGGTGGTTCAGGTGATGGTGGTAGTAGTGGTGATGGTGTTGTTGTTGGTGGTGATAGTGGTGGTGGTGATAGTGGTGCAGGTGATGGTGGTGGTGGTTCAGGTGATGGTGGTAGTAGTGGTGATGGTGTTGTTGTTGTTGGTGGTGGTGGTGACGGTGGTGGTGATAGTGGTGGTGGTGATAGTGGTAGTCTTGGTGGTGTTGGTGGTGCTGGTGGTGACTGTGGTGGTTGTCGTGGTGGTGTTGGTGGTCATGATGATGTTGGTGGTGATGGTTGTAGTGGTGGTGGTGATGGTTGTGCTGTTGGTTGTGGTGGTGGTGGTTATGGTGGTGGTGCTGGTGGTTATGGTGGTGGTGGTGATGGTGGTTGTACTGATGGTTATGGAGGTGGTGGTTATTGTGGTGGTGGTTATGGTGGTGGTGGTTGTGGTGGTGATGGTGGTGGTAGTGATGGTGGTGGTAGTGTTGGTGGTGGTCTTCGTAGTGGTGATTGTGATGGTGGTGGTGATGGTAATGGTGGTGGTGATGGTGGTGGTGGTGCAGGTGATGATAGTGGTGGTGGTGGTAGTAATGGTGGTGATAGTGGGAATGGTGATGGTGGTGATGATGGTGTTGTTGTGTTGTTGTGGTGGTGATGGTTGTGAAGGTCGTAGTAACGGTGGTGGTGATAGTGGTGGTGGTGCAGGTGATGGTGGTTGTGGTGGTGGTGGTGATGGTGTTGGTGGTAGAGGTGGTGGTGGTGGTGGTGACGGTGGTGGTGATGGTGCTGGTGGTCGTCGTCGTGGTGGTGTTGATGGTGGTGGTGACGATCGTGGTGATGGTAGGGGTACTTGTGATGGGAGTTGTGGTGGTTGTGGTGCATGTAATGGTATTAGTGATTGTTCAGGTGATGGTGGTGGTGGTGACGGTCGTGGTGGTGATGGTGTTGGTTGTGGTGCTGGTGGGGGTGATGTTGGTAAAGGTGGTGCTGGTGGTGCAGATGATGATAGTGGTGGTGGTGGTGGTATTAGTAGTGGTGGTGATAGTAGGGGTGGTGATGGTGGTGGTGTTGTTGTGGTGGTTGTGGCGGTGATGGTGGTGAAGGTGGTGGTGGTGACGGTCGTAGTAACGGTGGTGGGGGTGGTGATGGTGGTGGTGGTGCAGGTGATGGTGGTTGTGGTGGTGGTGGTGATAGTGTTGGTGGTTGTGGTGGTGGTAGTGGTGGTGATGGTGGTGAAGGTCTTAGTAACGGTGGTGGTGGTGGTGGTGGTGAAGGTGATGGTGGTGGTGTTGGTGGTAGTGGTGGTGGTAGTGGTGGTGGTAGTGGTGGTGATGGTGTTGGTGGTAGTGGTGGTGGTGGTAGTGGTGGTGATGGTGTTGGTGGTAGTGGTGGTGATGGTGTTAGTAGTAGTGGGGTGGTGGTAGTAGTGGTGATGGTGTTGGTAGTAGTGGGTGGTGGTAGTGGTGGTGATGGTGTTGGTAGTAGTGGGGTGGTGGTAGTAGTGGTGATGGTGTTGGTAGTAGTGGGGTGGTGGTAGTGGTGGTGATGGTGTTGGTAGTAGTGGGGTGGTGGTAGTGGTGGTGATGGTGTTGGTAGTAGTGGGGTGGTGGTAGTGGTGGTGATGGTGTTGGTGGTAGTGGTGGTGGTAGTGGTGGTGATGGTGTTGGTGGTAGTGGTGGTGGTAGTGGTGGTGATGGTGTTGGTGGTAGTGATGGTGGTAGTGGTAGTGATGGTGTTGGTGGTAGTGGTTGTGGTGGTAGTGGTGGTGATGGTGTTGGTGGTAGTGATGGTGGTAGTGGTGGTGATGGTGTTGGTGGTAGTGATGGTGGTAGTGGTAGTGATGGTGTTGGTGGTAGTGATGGTGGTAGTGGTAGTGATGGTGTTGGTGGTAGTGATGGTGGTAGTGGTAGTGGTAGTGATGGTGGTAGTGGGGTGGTAAGGGTTTAACGATCAATAAGGTATCCGTCGATAAATCAGTACCTTGGTTCATTGACCAATCACAGGCGAGCCTCACAAAACTGAAGCAACCTGGTTCAGTTGTGGTAAGGATTGACAGACTTGCCTCAGCTGCTGGTTGATACACTGCACTGTCTCTTGCTTCTGCTTTTGCTGTCTTTTGTACCATATGGTACACTTACTATTCAACCTCTGTACATAGTGTACATAAGTATACATGTATATATCTGACAAATTACATCTGGTGAAGGAAATACAAGTTATATACTATTTCTGAGTTTGTTTGCTCTACTTTGAAACCCATTACGACCAGGTGGCAGGTCATACTATACCTGTGTTTATAATATGGGAGCTCTGTCTGGGAGCTAGAGTTGGACCTAGAGCTAGAGCTGGTTTTAGTATCGTTCAGATTGACTTTCAGTCTTGCTACTGTGTGTGTATTCTGCAAATCGAACTGTGCTATTGATGTTTGTTGCGTTGCATTGCAAAGAGCGTTTTATAGTGATTTATGGCACCAACACGAGTGAGGCGGTTGGTGTCTTCAGTATACTCTCCTGAATCTGCCCAAACTGTCTTTACAACATTGCTGGCAAATTGTTTGTTCCATTAACAAAGAATACCAATGAACGCTGCTGCGCAGCTTCGTGACGTTATTCGTATCAAATTAAACGATGAAGCAAGTAATATGGCGCACCAAACTGAAGTATCTTCTGCTCCTCTTAGGTTCCTTCGTAACGTGGGAGGGCGAACTCCGGAGCATCAGACCAGCAGTCTCGTGAAGCAGGTGGCGCACCGGGTTTGTCTCAGGGCGAGTCAGCTTCATTGGCGCTTGAATTGGTAAACTCAATATCGAAACAACCAGAGAACAACGTGCATTTGCGAAAGAGGAGTTTGATAGAAAGAGAGGAGGCAATTTAAGCAGACTGTTGGTGACAGCTTTAGCGTGGAGAAAGCAGTGCCTCAAGTACCTCCTTTTGTTGACCATGAACCTGAACAATTTTTGGAGACATTTGAAAATCAAGCTCGTGCATTAAGATGGCCTGGGGAGGAATGGGCATCACTTGTGCATACAGCGTTGTACGGCAAAGCACAGGAGTTCACAGTTGTTTTGGATGATGAAGACTTTGTTGTTATCATGTTAAATCAACGGTTCTTGGGGCATATCAGTGTATCCCGCCAAGTATAGGAAAGAGTTCAAACTCAATAAGCACCAGCCGGGTCAATTCCAATGTAGACTTTGTGCGGCAGCAGTCGAAGAATTTCACGAAGTGGTACAGGGCCAGTGGTGTCGCTAATTTTAGTGACCTTGTACAACTGCTTTTGGTGGATAACTTTCTGGAATCTGTTGAGTCAGAGGTTAGAGTTTCCTCGAAGATCATTCCTGGGCAACTGCATTAGAAGCAGCCATGCTGGCTGACACATTTGTGGCCAAGCGCTCGTTGTCCGAGCGGTCTAATCTTTCTTCCCAACAGCCTGGCATGAATAGAGATCGTCGTGGACGAGTCCCTGACTGGAGGACGAAGTGGCAGGATGAAAGTGAACAACGACGTCAACCAAATCGTATGGTGAACAACGACATCAAACTCACGGTCAACCTGGTGAACAACGACGTCAGTACCCAGAGTGGCACCAGCCACAAAATCATCAGGGAGCCAAATTAAAGGCCGAGGGAGTGTACGTGTTAGCGGATGGGTCTATGAAAAATGAGGTGAATCATAGAACTGACGAGAGGAAAAAAGTGAGTGGTGCACTGACGAGTCTGTGGAGACAAAAAAATTTGTCATAGAAGCAAAAAGGGGAATGCATGAGAGTATAGTTATATTGGTGTGAAGCATGGGTGGTGAATGTTGCAACAAGAAGAATTCTGGAGGCAGTGGAGATGTCATGTCTGAGGGCAATGTGTGGTGTGAATATAATGCAGAGAATTCGTAGTTTGGAAATTAGAAGGAGGTGCAGGATTACCAAAACTACTATCCAGAGAGCTGAGGAGGGGTTGTTGAGGTGGTTCGGACATGTAGAGAGAATGGAAAATAAAATAACTTCGAAAGTGTATAAATTTGTAGTGGAGGGAAGGCGGGGTAGGGGTCGGCCTACAAATAGTTGGAGGAAGGGGTTAAAGGAGGTTTTGTGTGCGAGGGGCTTGGACTTCCAGCAAGCATGCGTGAGTGTGTTAGATAGAGCGAATGGAGACAAATGGTTTTTAGGACTTGACGTGCTGTTGGAGTGTGAACAGGGTAATATTTATGAAGGGATTCAGGGGAATTGGCAGGTTGGAGTCCTGGAGATGGGAAGTACAGTGTCTGCACTCTGAAGGAGGCGTGTTAATGTTGCAGTTTTATAACTGTAGTGTAAGCACGCCTCTGGCAAAAGTGATGTAGTGAATGATGGTGAATTCTTTTCTTTCTCGAGCCACCCTGCCTATGAAGGATACTGTGTTATTGCTGGGTAATAACATTCTGAAGTCTACGAAATGTTTATAACTCGGGCAAAATCCTTGGACGACCACCTATTCTTAGACGACTTGGATCTAAGGCTAGACAAATTATTTTACGAGGAAAATTGGGGAGGGCCTCGTAAATCTAGTGAAAAGTCCCTGATCATGCCTTCCTACTCCAGGGTTGCGGGATTGCCAGATATCTTTGTTTCCATGCCCGAGGGACTGTCCTTTTGGGGAGAACAACGAAGAAATCCTTCCTTAAACATCGCTTTGCCGCAATGGGTAAATCCTACTCAGATCACACAGTTAAATATGAAATTAAACATAACCTACTTCTCTGCTCAGAGGCTGGTAAGGAGGTAGGGGGAAGCCCAAAATTACATAGACTGATAGCTCCTAAGAAACTTAGGGCACAACTTTTGAATGCAGCTTATAATTCATCTTTAGAGGTCATTTGGGAATTACAAAAACTCTCTATAGAATATTAAAAGTTTTATTTGCCAAAAATAAGGAAAGACGTGAAGAATTACATCCGCTCTTGTAGAGAATTTTAACAAGTAGATAAACCAGAACAGCTTATTAAACTCGCATAAATTCATCTCATACCTGCAGATGGAGAACCTTTTGCCGTGCTAATTATTGATTGTGTGGGACCATTACCAAAATCAAAATCAGGAAACCAATACTTATTTACCATAAAAGATAAGGCTACTAGGTATCCGGAAGCAGTCCCAATGTGTAATATAAACACTAAGGCCATTCTTAAAGCTCTTACTAAGTTTATTTCCTATTTTGGTATTCCAAAGTCTGTCCAAAGTGAACAGGGTACTAACTTTACGAAGTTTTTATGAAAGCTTTAACTAGGCTGGGTATTAATCAGTACTTATCCATTGCCCTACCCTCAGTTCCAATGGCGCCTGGAAAGATTTCATCAGACGTTAAAACCCATGATGAGAACCTTTTCCATGCATTTTCCTACAGACTGGGATGAGTCTCTTCCTCTGTTGCTGTTAGCAATGAGAGAAAAGGTGCAGGAAACAAGGTACAGTCCATTTGAGCTAATCTTCGGGCACAACATACGAGGTTCTCTGTGAGTTCTCAAAGAAGGATGCATGGGAGACGACGCCTGCAAAATACTCTACAACTCTTCTTCAAGGTTGCAGGTGGCCCGTCAGTTGGCTAAGTCTAACTTAAAATCTGTTCAAAACACTAGAAACAGAGGAAAGACAGTAACGCAGTTTCGCTCCTTCAATCCAGGAGACAAGGTGAGAGTACAGGAACCTATACCTGGCCACACCTTAAAAGCTAGATTTATGAGACCACTGCAAAAAATAAATGAAATTTCTGATGTAAATTATGTGGTAGCTCCCCTTGATAAACCTATGAAATGTAAAATTTACTCCATTAATCAGATTAAAATTTATCATAGCCCACCTAAAGTCCCAGTAATGACTCTGTCTTCTGCCTCTGTAGACGACCCTCATTACTTGCACACCATTCCAGAAATTCAAGTAAAATTCCCTAAGTCGGTCCTCCTCTAGAACCTAGCTCTTTAATGTTGGGACTTTCTACACATCAAATAACAAACCTAACGACTCCTTTACAAACTTATCCCGACATATTTTCGGATATTCCGAAAAAAATGTGCCTTAGGATATCATGATGTAGGAGTCGGAAATACTACGCCTATTAAACTCTCCTCCTACAGAGCTAATCCTGAAAAACAGAGGCTACTGCAGCAGGAGATAGCATTTCTGTTAGAACCTGGACTAGTGGAGTCATCCAGTCCGTGGGCTTCACCGTGCATCCTTGTTAAGATGTCTGATGGAGGTTTTCGAATGTGTACAGACTACCGTAAGGTGAATGAGGTCACTGTTCCAGATGCTTACCCTCTGTCACGTTTGGATGATGTAGTGGGTAAGGTCCCTTTTGTTTCCAAACTTGACCTCTGTAAAGGTTACTATCAGGTACCTTTGACAGATAAAGCGAAAGAAATCTCTGCCTTCGTAATTCCAGGAGGTCACTATCAATATACAGTGACCCCATTCGGAATGCGGAACTCACTGGCAACGTTCCAGATGCTGATCCATCAGACTATTAAAGGACTTGAAGGCCCGACAGCTTATCTGGACGACATAGTAATAGTTTCCGATACATTGGACGAACATGTTTCCCGACTTAAGGTTCTCTTTGAGAGGTTTGAGAGTTTCCTTTTAACTGTAAATTTATATAAGTCGACATTTGGCCAGTCTACTATTACTTTTTTGGGCCATGAAATATGTAGTGGTAAAGTGGCCCCTAAATTAGCTAAAGTTCTTGCCATTAAGAATTACCCAGTACCTCATGATAGGAAATCCCTCCAAAGATTCTTAGGGATGGTAGGTTTCTTCAGACGCTTCTGTAAAAACTTTGCAGATGTTGTGGCCACTCGAACCTCAGTTACCAGTCAGAAACAAAAATTTCAATGGACCCCAGAGTGTCAATAAGCATTTAACAGAGCCAAACGGCTACTTTGTACTGCACCCATTCTCCTGTCTCCCGATTTTTCAAAACCTTTTGTGTTATGGGTTGATGCATGGGAGTCAGGGGTGGGGGCAGTACTCCTCTAGAAATCTGGGAAAGAATGCTTGCAGCCTGTGGCTTACTTCTCTGCCAAGCATCTAACTCACAAGAGGGCTTATGCCACCATAGAGAAAGAAGCTCTCGTTCTGACACTTGCATTGGAACATTTTGAGGTCTTCGTGGGGCAGTCGTACCAGTGGTCACAGTCTACAACAATCACAATCCTCTAGTCTACCTCATCACAATGAAAAAAACACAACACACGTATGATGAGAAGGAGTCTCAGGCTGCAACCCTATAACATTAGAGTCACACATATTGCCAACAAGCAAAATGTGCTGACAGATACTCTTTCCCGTGTTTAAGTTAGGATGTGTTAGGGACCATATGGGAAGCTTAGCTCTTTTTTTTCCTCCTTTATAAATATGTTCATGAAGTTATGTTAATGTTTTTTTTTTTTTTTTTTTGTGAGGGGACAATGTGGTGCCGTCCGCAGGTGTCTTGAACCAATGTTAGCCCTACTGTCTCCTGTCTCGCTCTAGAGTCTGTAGAGAAAGTTGAACCCTATCCACCCCTCAGGGTAGGGAATTGGATGTGTGCTCCAGTTCCATGAACTTAATCTGAATACCTTCCATCACCCCCCCCCCACAGGTGCTGTATAATCCCTATGGGTTTAGCTCTCCTCCATGATTATAATGATAATGAACCCTATCTAATGGGTTGGATGGCTGAGAGGAAAGGCGGTTCCATTATTGTTCAGTGCCATGGTGGCACACTACCCATGGAGGTGGAGGCCTAGTGCTGGTTATTAGAGCCCTATTGGGGGGGGGGTCTCATGGAAAGAGTATGTTACAATTTATTCGGTGTATGTCACATTCCCATATAGGCTGCCTCCCAATCAGCGAACCGGGTGCTGAGGGTTACGTTAAATCAGTACCTTGGTTCATTGACCAATCACAGGCAAGTCCGCCAAAGCTGAAGCAACATGGTTCACTCTTGGTAAGCACTGGCAGACTTGCCTAGCTGCTGGTTCATACGGTGCACTGTCTCTCTGGCTTCTGCTTATTGCCATCTGTCACCGTGTGGTACACTTCCTATTCAACCTTTGCACATAGTGTACATAAGTGTATATACTTGTATATATTTAGCAAATTATATCTGGTTCAGGAAATACAAATTCTATACTATTGCTGAGTTTGTTTGCTCCACTTCGAAACCCATTACGACCAGGTCGCA
The DNA here is from genome assembly GCA_009830355.1 of Cherax destructor. Taxonomy (NCBI): domain Eukaryota; kingdom Metazoa; phylum Arthropoda; class Malacostraca; order Decapoda; family Parastacidae; genus Cherax; species Cherax destructor. Next base: position 2,924 of record WNWK01033935.1, on the reverse strand, counting down.
GGTCATACTAATGGTGGTGGTGGTGGTGATGGTAGTAGTGTTGTTGATGGGGTGGTAGTGGTGGTTCATGTGGTGGTGTTGGTGATAGTGTTGGTGTTGGTGATGATGAAAGAGGTCGTGACCAACACAGTGGTAATGATAGTCGTGGTGGCCAACACAGAGGTAGTGGTGGTGATTGTGGTGGTGGTGGTAGTAGTGGTAGTGGCGATGGTGATCAACACAGATGATGATCCTAGTTAGATACCTTAGTGGTGGTGATTATCCTGGAGGTGGTTGTGGTGATGGTAGAGATAGTGGTGGTGGTGGTAGTAGTGGTGGTGGTGGTGATTATGCTGGTGGTGGGTGTTATGATGATGTTAGTGGTGTTACTGGTGATGGTGGCGGTGATGATATTGATAGTGGTGGTGGTGTGGGTGTTATTGATGGTGATGGTGGTGGATGGTGAGGGTAGTGATGAGGGTTGTGGTGGTTGGTTGTGGTGGTTGGTTGTGGTGGTTGGTTGTGGTGATGGTGTTACAGGTGGTGCTGGTGGTGGTGTTGGTGGTGGTAGCGATGCTGTTGATTGTGGTGGTGGTGATGGCGACAGTGGTGTTGGGCGTGGTTGTGAGGGTGTTGGTGGTGGTGGTATTGTTGTTGCTGGTGGTTTTGGTGGTGGTGGTGTTGATTGTGGTGTTGGTGGTGGTGGTGAGGATTGTTATTGGCAGCATAGTGATGGTGGTAGTGGTATCCACATGATGGGTATAGGGGTATTTACCACCCACAGGACGGGTATCAGGGTAACTACCACCCACGGGATGATTATCAGGTGAACTACAATCCACAGGATGGGCATCAGGGTAACTACCTCTCACAGGATGGGTATCAGGGTAACTACCACACACAGGATGGGTATCAGAGTAACTACCACCCACAGGATGGGTATATACCTGGAGAGAGTTCCAGGGGTCAACGCCCCTGCGGCCCGGTCTGTGACCAGGCCTCATGTTGGATCAGAGCCTGATCAACCAGGCTGTTACTGCTAGCCGCACGCAGTCCAACGTACGACCCACAGCCTGGCTGGTCAGGTATTAACTTTAGGTGCCTGTCCAGTGCCTGCTTGAAGACAGCCAGAGGTTTGTTGGTAATCCCCCTGATGTTTGCTGGGAGGCAGTTGAACAATCTTGGGCCCCTGACACTTATTGTGTTGTCTCTCAACGTGCTAGTGGCACCCCTGCTTTTCATTGGGGGGATGCTACATCGCCTGTCGAGTCTTTTGCTTTCGTAGGGAGTGATTTTTGTGTGCAAGTTTGGTTCTAATAACTCGAGAATTTTCCACGTGTATATAATAATGTATCTCTCCCGCCTGCGTTCTAGAGAGTACAGGTTTAGGAACTTCAAGCGTTCCCAGTAGTTGAGGTGGTTTATCACAGTTATGCGTGCCGTGAAGGTTCTCTGTACATTTTCAAGGTCAGCAATTTCACCTGCCTTGAAAGGTGCAGTTAGTGTGTAGCAATATTCCAGCCTAGATAGAACAGGCGACCTGAAAAGTGTCAACATGGGCATGGCATCCCTGGTTTTGAAGGTTCTCATTATCCATCCTGTCACTTTTTCTAGCAGATGCGATTGCTACGGTGTTATGGTCCTTGAAGGTGAGATCCTCTGACATGATCACTCCCAGGTATCAGGTGAACTACCACCCACAGGATGGGTATCAGGGTAACTACCTCTCACAGGATGGGTATCATGGTAAGTACCACCCACAAAATGGGTATCAGGGTAACTACCACACACAGGATGGGCATCAGGTTAACTACCACCCACACGATGGGATGGTGTCCCGTAGCTCGATGGCTAGCACACTCAGCTCACACACTGATGTCCGGGGTTCGCATCCCCGGTACGGCCGCATAACATTAGGACGTGCTTCCTTAAGACATCTGTTGTTCTTGTTCATCCATCAGTAAAATAGGTACCTGAGTGTTAGTCGACTGGTGTGGGTCGCATCCTGGGACAAAACTGACCAGATTTGCCCGAAATGCTCAGCATAACAAAGGACTTTCTATATAGTAGTATGTCATTGTAGAAATAAAGATATTATATTATTATTATTATTAGTGTCCCTTTCAGAGCTACCCTGAAGAGCGTCGCTACACAACCTTACACGTCACTGCACACTATTTCACGTCACTACACACACTTACACGTCACTACACACCCTTACATGTCACTACACAACCTCACACATCATTTCACTACCTGGACGACATCCTTGCTAGCTTGTAAATAAATTGTCAAGTGGATAATTAATAGGATAGACAAGGAACTGAAAATTCACAAAGATTGTTAAGATGTTCAGTAATCAGACAACTTGATAAGCAGTTCCTTATAACAATGGAATACAATACCAACAAGGAGATAAGTAACACACATGTTCAGCAGATGGGTTTCTTTATTGTCGAAACGTTTCTCCTGCTCAGCAGGCTAACTCAGTCGAATATATAGGTGACAAACATTGTAGACAGCAGAAGCAGCAGAGAGGTAAAGATGACATGATCAGATGAGGTGGTCAGTCCCTCAGTCTTGTAGTAGTAGTGTTGAGGTGGTCAGTCCCTCAGTCTTGTAGTAGTAGTGTTGAGGTGGTCAGTCCCTCAGTCTTGTAGTAGTAGTGTTGAGGTGGTCAGTCCCTCAGTCTTGCTAGTAGTAGTGTTGAGGTGGTCAGTCCCTCAGTCTTGCAGTAGTAGTGTTGAGGTGGTCAGTCCCTCAATCTTGTAGTAGTAGTGTTGAGGTGGTCAGTCCCTCAGTCTTGCAGTAGTAGTGTTGAGGTGGTCAGTCCCTCAGTCTTGCAGTAGTAGTGTTGAGGTGGTCAGTCCCTCAGTCTTGCAGTAGTAGTGTTGAGGTGGTCAGTCCCTCAATCTTGTAGTAGTAGTGTTGAGGTGGTCAGTCCC
>WNWK01033934.1:0-20775 GCA_009830355.1 Cherax destructor | reverse complement strand
AAACAAAAAAGCCGCCCAACACATTCCCCTTTTTTTGGCATGCCCCAAATTTCCCCCACTTCCTGACTCACGAAATCGTAAACGTTGCAAACAAAACCAACGGATTAGCAATTTTTATCGGGTGTGCCCAAACAGCTTCTCGCAGGTCTGGGGGTTGCAATATGATTTTGGAAAACAAAATTTTTCTCAGTTTTTTTTGGGCTTTTTTTGGAAATTTGGGGCAATTTTTGATGGAAAGATGCTTTTAACGTACACCAAAAAGAAAATAAGATAAATAACGGGTTCACTGTCACCATTAGACCCCCCTTAAAACCTTGGGACTGGGCATTGAAGTTTTCTCTGTTGTTCAAGTTTTTGTATCTGCTATTCAATTTTTTACATTTAGTTTACTATTACACGGCATTTAATTAAAATTATTTTTTTTGTGCAAAAAATTTTAAAAAAAAACAATATTTAATACATTTCGTGGGTCTGGAACGGATTAATCGATTTCCAACCCAAATTTGGGGAAATAAGGTTCTACACCAAAATCGGGTCGGAAAAAGGTATGGAATGAATTATTCATGACCAGGGGTTTTCCCACTATATATATATATATATATATAATATATATATATATATATATATATATATATATATAATATATATATAAATAAATTATAAAAAAAAAAAAAAATTTTTGATGTAGGGCAATGACAGTAGTTTTTTGGGACTACGTATTTGTAGAAAAAAGAAGTTAGGACTTCAGGATGTACGTACATGTTTATAGAGGGGCCACAGATATATCAGATCAATTTTTAGTTATAGCTAAAGTGGGAGTAAAGGGATGGGATACAAGGAAAATAGAAGCAGAAGAAGAGAGGGTGAAGGTTTATAAACTAAAAAAGGAAGCAGTTGGGGTAAGATATAAACAACTATGGGATGATAGAGGGGCCAGTGAGAGGTAGGCAAGGGGTCGAAGATGTATGGGGTAGATTTAAAAATGTAGTGTTAGAGTGTTCAGCAGAAGTTTGTGGTTACGGGAAAAGTGGGTGCGGGAGGGAAAAGAGCGTTTGGAGGAATGATGTTAAAGAGAGTAGTAAGGAAAAAAAGTTAGCATATGAGAGGTTTTACAAAGTAGAAGTGATGCAAGGAGGGAAGAGTATATGGAGAGAAAAAGAGACGTTAAGAGAGTGTTGAAGCAATGTAAAAAGAGAGCAAATGAGAGAGTGGGTGAGATGTTATCAAAAATTTTGTTGAAAATAAGAAAAAGTTTTGGAGTGAGATTAATAAGTTGAGGAAGCCTAGGGAACAAATGGATTTGACAGTTAAAAATAGGAGAGGAGAGTTATTAAATGGAAGTTAGAGGTATCGGAAGATGGAGGTAATATTTTGAGGAGTTGTTAAATGTTGATGAAGACAGGAAGCTGTGATTTCTTGGAAGGGGCAAGGGGGAATAACATTTTGGGGGGGAATTTGGAAGAGCCAGTTGTGAGTGTGGGAAGTTTTTGAGGCAGTAGGAGAATGAAAGGGGGGGGGCAGCTGGGATTGTTTGGGAAAAAGAAAAAATGTTAAAGCAGGTGGGGATATATTTTTGGGGATGGTTAGTGCTATTTTTTAAATAAATGTAGGGAAGAGGGGAAAGGGAACCGGGGGTTGGCAGAGAGCTTTATTGTTCCTTTGTATAAAGGCAAGGGAAAAAAGGAAAAAAAAATTATAGGGAATAAGTATGTTGAGTGTACCTTGAAAGTGTATGGAAAGGATTATTGAAAGAATTAAGAGTAAGACAGAACCCCAGGATGGCAGATAAAAAAGGGGGGCTTTGGGAAAAGGTAGGGGGTGGTAGACAGAGTGTTTACAGTGAAACATATAAGGGGGCAGTTTTTGGGGTAAGAGGTTTTGTGGCATTTATGGTTTTGGGAAAAAAGGCGTATGATGGGTTGGATGGGGGTAGGGGCAATGTGGCAGATGTTGCAGGTGTATGGTTTTGGGAGGTAGGTTACTGAAAAAAGGGTGAAGGGGTTTTTATGAGGATAGTGAGGCTCAATTTAAAGGGGGTGTGAGGGGGGGGACTTTTTCCCAGTAAAAGTGGGCCTTAACAAGGATGTTTATGTCTGGGGTTTGGGCAATATATTTATAGATGGGTTGTAAAGAAAATAAAGGGTCTTGGAAAGAGGTGTGGGGTTAAAGATAAAGAACCCAAATAAAAAATTGGGAGTTGTCCAGTTCTTTTCCTGATGACACTGTGCTTTTAGGAAATTCTGAAGGGGAAAATTGCGGGAGGGTTGGTGGATAATTTGGGGGGGTTGTGTAAAAAAGAAAATTGAAAGGGAATATGGAAAATGGTGATGGGGATAACAAAAAGATTAGGTGACGAAAGATTGGATATCAGATTGGGGAAAGTATGGAGGAAGTGAATGTATTCAGATACGTATTTGGGAGTGGATATGTCAGCAAAAGGGTCTATGAAGGGTGAGGTGAATCATAGAATTTATTGGGGGGAAAAAGGGGGATTGGGGCATTTCAGAGTCTGTGGAAAAAAGAATTTTTTCCATGGAAAATAAAAAGGGGGAAAGTATGAAGATAGTTATACCCAAAATTTTATATGGGTGTGAAGAGGGGGGATGAATATTAAAAGGGGGGAAAGGGGGGGGCAGTGGAGAAGTCATGTCTGAGGTCAATTTTGGGGGTGAATAAAAGCAAAAATTATTTTGGGAAAAATTTGGGGGGGGGGTTTTGGGGGTTCCCAAAAAATATTATCCAGGGGCTGAGGGGGGGGTTTTTGAGGTGGTTTGGGCATGTAGAGAGAATGGAACGGAGAAAAGACCCCCGAGGGATAAATTTTTGGGAGGGGAAAGGGGGGGGGGGGTTTTTCCCCGGGGAAAAGGGTTTGGGGGGAGGGGAAAGGAATTTTTGGTTTTGGGGGGGCCCGGGGCCCAGCAAGCATGGGGAGCGTATTTGATGGGAAAGGGAAAGGAGACAAAGGGTTTTTTTAAACTTAGAGGGCTGGGAGGGAGTAAAGTAAATTTTTTGAAGGGGTTCGGGGGAAAATGAAGGCCGATGTGTTAATAATATATATATATATATATATATATATATATATATATTTTGTGTGTGTGTGTGTGTGTGTGTGTGTGTGTTGTGTTTTAAATTTTTAAATTCACCCCGCCTTACCCCCTTGAAATTTGGGGGTCGTCCCTGTCGTTGTCGACTTTCGGGAATTACCCCAAAAAAGGGGACGTTTTTTTACCGGGGGTAACCCCCGCTCGCTTTATGCCATGCCCGGGTCAGACAGTCGCCTGCCGACGCCGACGGGGAGCTGGGCCTGACAACCGTCTTTTTCCCCAACAGTGCGGGGTTAGAGTGATGGTCAGGGAAAGGGCGCCCCCGGGGCGGGTTTTTTCCCGGGGTAAGTGAGCGCTGAAGGGGCCGGGGGGGTGACGGATACGAGCCTTTTGGGGGGTTGGGGCGGGGGCAAAAGGGGCCCCCCTTTTATGGAGGATTTTGCGAGGGGAAAACCCGGGGTTTCCATTGATTCAACCCCGGATGGCCAGAGACAGTGGTAGGTAATTTGGGAAACCCCCGACCCCCAGAAGGGTGCGTCCCCCCGTCGAAATCAGTTTTCCCCCCTTTGCGGGGTCTAAACGGATCTTAAGGTTGTCATGGTCTTAAAAAACCCTTTAAAAACCCCGGGGGAAGACGATGTCATCAACGACAAGAACTTTGCTGACCATTTTTGGGGTCATGGACCCCCAAAATTTTGGTTTGAAAAGGGCCATGAGAGGGTTCCTGAAACCCCCCGCAATGTCGGGGAAAAGCAGAGGCCCCGGTCAGCACTGCATGAAGACCAAGTTAAAAGGAAAAAAAGGGGGAACGGACAATGTTAACCACCGAACCTGTATAAAAGGAAAAACCCCAACGGGCCCCTTGATGAAGTGGACTCAACGATAGGTCACACGGGCTGTCATACCGAACGTGAAGGCATGACGGGCCGACTAGGTCTCCGGAGTCCCGGCTGCTAGAGGCTCGACGCTGGTGGTGTGACTCGACGTCCTGGAAGCTATGGTTCGAGTTCAACACCAGCGTCGAGGCACTCTGTTTTCGTGCTGTCGGCAAGAGTGTCGCGCCCAGGGTGGCGAACGCATTGCGGACAGGGACTGAATACAGTGACCCGACAGGGTGACTATCTCTTTGCGTGATGTTTCTGGCGCGCCTCTTTCCCCAAACTACTGGAGGGGCTCCGGCTAACTCGGGCTCTGGGCGGGGAGCGTTGTCGTGGTGCGCCGACAAGGTGCTGCTCAACTTGTGGCACTCACTGGAGGTATGACTGGATGTATGGTAGTAAGCACAATCGCCTTCCTGGTGCTGTGCACGGGGACGGTGATTATCACGGAGTGGGGACTGAGGTTTATAACACTCAGAACGGTAATGACCTATTTTTCCGCAGTTAAAACAGGTAACCACGCGCTTCGTGGGTGGTGCTGACGGCGTGTGCGCTTGTGACGCTTGGACTTAGATGGGGGAGACGTTGGCAAAGTCGTCTTGCTAGCCAACCTGTCATGACCTGACCTGCCGTTTTGACTCGGCTTGGTTGAGGTTTGCTGCTCGTCCTAGCCTTGTGTGTCGATTGTTGGACGGCTGCAGCAAAAGTGACAGGGGTTGCACAGGCGGCGACACAAGAGTTGACAATTGAGGGACTTGCAAGGAGTACCAGCAGGGCGACAAGCCTTGTCTTTCTCGCTCGGCATTGTCTTTATCGATGACATTAAAGGCGCCCAGGACTTGGTCCTTGGGGCCGAGCCCTAATTCGTCGATGATACCATGGAGATGGGGTGGGGCATCTCTCCGCAGAGCCTGCGGCGAGCATGGGGATGGTGCTTCAAGTTTTATACTACCGTCACCAGTGACCCACTTTATACCACGCTTAATGTCAATAAAATCTGTCGATGCGTGCTGGAAACGACAGACGCAAGCAAGGGGGCTTTCATCCGGGGATTGACACTCGTTCAAGACGCTAGTGATAATGTCAAGGTAATGGTGCTGATGCTTACGCCGGAAGTAATTACAGAATTCTTCCTTAAGCTTGGGCCATGACTTCAAATCACGCACTTCCACCAAGTCTAAGAAGGAAGCGATAACACTTAGGGATTTGTCCACAGCCACCGCGATAGTGTTTATTAGGGATGTATCGGATGTGAAAAATTTAGATATCCGGTATGCGGATGTGTATACGGATGTCTTACTCATTTTACGGATGCGAATGCGGATGCGAATGTAAGAAATTGTGCGGATGTTCCGGGGATTTCGGATGCGTATGTAAGAAATTGTGCGGATGTTCCGCGGATGTTGATGCGGATGTATATGCGGATATCTGTTTGCTGTGAAATGCGGATGCGGATGCAGATACGGATGTAAGAAATTGTGCGGATGTTCCGCAGATACGGATGCGGATGCGAATATCTGATACATCACTAGTGTTTATATAGTGCGCATCAGTGGGGTTATCGGTTTGTCCCTTAACTGTCGTCTCGACCAATTTGAACCAAGTCTCCAACATACTGGAGGGACCGTCGAACAAAAGGGACGGCCGGGAATGACATGAAGTACCATTCATGGCCGCGATATGGGCTACTGCCTGACCAATCGTTGGGAAGGCTTCGTCCTCCCCACGATGGGACCTAACAGTAGAGGCATCAGTGCAAGCGGTGGCAGAAGCTTGAGTACCATAACGGCCACTGCGTGTCTGAGTCATAACGTCAGTTGCAAGCACAAAATAAGTCACGGAGAAAGGGAAAGGGATCAAAGCAAGAATTGATATCAAATTGGCTAGAACTCAACACAGAGTCAGAGAGGACACAACACAGTGTTACTCGAAAAACTGCTTATTTGTTAACAAATGCGTGAATTACGTCAAAAAAAGAATGGTACACTCTGAAACTCAAGGTAAAGTTTGGATACAAGTGAATTAATTGCTGGGGTGTTCACAGAACAAAAGCAGAGATAACTAGCAAGAAAATTGCATTAAAAAGAATGAACTGGAAAACAAATTAAAATTAAATCAGGGTGTTACACAAACTGTACTGTAGTGCAGACTTGCTCAACACACAACAAAATGGCAGGTGCAATTAGGTATGGCAAAAAATATGAATTCACTTGCAGCAAGGTAAGGAGAAAAGACAATTGAGAATAACCCAGTATCCAATGGTACTAAAAACAGTCACAAAAATTTACTGTATCAAGAGTTGCTAAATTTCACGCAAAAAGGCAATGAATAAAATGCAAAACTGGTAAAAATAAATAATAATAGGGGCAAAAATTTACAGGTGGTAAATGAGTGTACACTGACACAAGGAAAAACAAAATTGTCAAGCAAATTCTTGTTCAAAAGTATGGAATTTCACAGGTAATTATTGCAATAATGGCAAATAAGCAGGTTCCTGAAAATCAAGGGCAGGAACTGATAATGCACTCAAAAACAGGGCATAAACAATAACAGAATGCAATACACAGGTGAATGAGCATAAACAAAAATATGGCAAAGAAATAATGTGGAGAAAAATAAATGGAGAACTGGAGAAGATGCAGGTGTCTTGTCACAAGTTGTGAGAAAATGCAGGTGTCTAGTCACAAGTTGTTGAATTCAGGCAGAATAAAAACTGACACTGGCAAGTTTAAAATTACACTTTGAACACACTAACACAACAGAACTGTGCAGGGTTGTCAACAATTTGTGGCTAGCTTGCAGGTGCAACAATCAAAATAATAGCAGATAGGTATGACTGGCAAATAAAAAATATATATATATATATAGGTAGCACAATGAACAACTTTGAGGAGTCACAATTAATAATTAGTTGAGAGGCAAGGTGCAGAATAATGCAGTAGAATTTAAAAAAAATGCAAAAATGAGTGTGCAAAATGCAACAATGTTGGCGAATAATCGCAAATTACACAAAAATGTGCACTGCTACTGGATCTGAATAATTCACTGAAAGTATTGGCTTCAGTGATGACTGTATTTGGTGCAGGGCAATTAAATACTGTCACAAATTCTTAGAAAATGCTAGACCAGTCACTGTAGGCAAATTATGAAAATGTAGGTGTGGACTTGTGGCTGAATGAGGCGATACCCTCACTGAGCACTTGCGGACGTCTATGGGGTCTTCAGTGGTATAAAAACCTTGTGCAAAGCTTGGGAAGAACGGGAAAAGGTCGTGGGACTCTGTGAAAACGGGGAAGTTTAGTAAAGAGTGGCAATAAAATGCTAGGAGACGCAGCACGCTGGGCGCTGTGTTTACACTGGGGTCGGTGTCTGAGTGCGCTGCTGACTGTGGTTTTGGGAAACGCAGACGGACACAGGGAAATGAAGCAAACAAGACTAGGCAGGGTGCAAGGTTATGAAACTGAAGGGCTGCACACAAGTATAACAAAATTACTTTACGGTTTTCACCGGGGGAAATTTGAGGTACTGTACATTGAAACAGGAAAAAAAAATATTTTTTAATCACTGCTGTGGCTGGAGGGTGAAGGGTTTTGATTGCAGAACAAAGAGGCACAGGAGCACAGCAGGTGCCTGGCTTTGCGTGGCTTGGGGGACAAACTGGGTTCCCACGTGGTCAAGCCGGGAGTGGCTTCTTGCAGAACTATGAGAAACAACACACAGACGGCGGGCTGGATAAGGAGAGCGTAGAACGGAGTAGGAAGGGGTGTAGAGTAGGTGAATGGTGTTGTGAGGGTAGGCTGCAGCCACACCCTGGGGTAGGTGCGCGTGGGCACCCCACCAATACACCCAAAACGACCTAACCTTACGTCTCTTGTAGCTGTAGGAATGGCGTAGGACACTGGAGGATGCAGGAGAAGGGTGCATGAGAATGCTGGAGAACTGTAGAGTAGAAGTTGAACACACGTGACTGCTTCAGGCTGGAGATGACCCAGCGATGCCTAAGTCCCGAATTTGTTGAAAAAATCAAGGACGACAATCTGTCTCAGGCACGCAATAGACACTGGAGACGACGGACGACGCTATAAGCCAGCAGATGACCTGGATATGACTGGCTTGGTCGGATGATCGACTGGTCGGCTGGTCGGCTGGTCGGGGGGTCCCCTACACTCTGCCGGGGCCCACTGCTTCCACCACTGTAATTACTTATCTTGCCTTACTCGTTGGATAACGTGCAGTAGAATGGTAGCATAGGTGAAGTGATACGGCAGTAGAGTAGGCTTGAATTTATTGTCGAATAGGGCAAGTGTACACGGATGCAGAACGTGTGAGGGGACCGGAATCCACCTAGTGTAGGACCTGCTTCAGTGAAGAAGGCCACTAGAGTGAGGAAGAAACATGGCAGGCCAGCCTGACCTTGATAGGCCTATAGATGGCAGCACCTTAGTGCCGCATAATTTGAAAAGGACTACGTATAGGCTGTTTACATATAATATTATATATATATATATATATATATATATATATATATATATATATATATATATATATATATATATATATATATAATATGTGTGCCGATTAGGTAAAACTTGCGATTTTGGCTTAAATAGCAACGCTCTTCTTGCCATATAAGACAAGCGAAAATTTGTGTATGCAATAATTTCGCCAAAATCATTCTGAACATAACGAAAAAATAGATTTCATTGTGTTTGTTTATAATTAAATTAATGTTAACGTATCTAAAATATATTTAGTTGGGTTAGGCTAAATTAAATTGCGCTTGTTGTAATAAGGTTAGGTAGGTTTTCAAAGTTTCTCTTGGTACAAAATTATAAATTTTACATTAACATAAATGAAAAAATATATCTTGAAACGTATAAGAGAAAATTTTAGAAAGGACTTAATTTTAAATGAGTTCTTGCTAATTGACCAGTTTTACCTAATCGGCACGACATATATATATATATATATATATATATATATATATATATATATATATATATATATATATATATATATATATATATATATATATATATATATATATATATATATATATATATATATATATATATATATATATATATATATATATATATATATTACCTGCATTTCTGTCATCGTGTTTGGCCTCCTGTGGATTAGTCAAGAAAATTGTCGCCGAACGCTTGAGAGGTGTGGTGGGAGCTCATGACCCCAGGTTCATTGAAGCAGCCGCGCTGTGGGACATCCTGGCAGACTCCTCCAGTAGACCAGCTCCTCTCAAAGAGCACAAACAGTCCCACTGGGATAAACCGATCATGGAAAAAATTGCCAACACAATGCTCATCAACGCTTCAGGAAAGGACAAAGCTCGTCTACTAGCGGTGAAGGCACAACACTCATGAGATTTCCTTCTAGCTGTTCCCAATTCCTCTCTAGGACTCGACTCGACCCACAGGCCATTCGGATTGGTGTTGCCCATACTCACCGAACATAGGTGTATTTGCGGCAGGGCGACGACCGATCAATTCGGACTTCATGGTCTCGTGTGTCACATATCAGAAAGGAAGTATGCTAGACATGAGGAGGTCAATGACATCATAAAGAGAAGCCTCGCCATGGCCCGTTGCCCAGCTCAACGGGAACCCCAAGTGCAGACTTCTGATGGAAGTCAAAAGCGTGATGATGTAGCCACTATGCTACCCTGCAAGGATGGTAAGCAGATTGTTTGGGACTACACCTGTGCTGCCACAATGACAGACACCTACTTGCCATACTCCGTAGCCGAAGGGGGTGGAGCTGCCAGCCAGAGGGAGACCCAGAAGACTCGCAAATATGAAGGCCTTCTCCCTTCCTATAACTTCGTCACAATAGGGTCGGAGACCCTTGGAGCTTGGGGCAAGTGTGCTCTAAAGTTTCTCAAAGAGCTGGGTGAGAAGCTCATCATAGAAACCAGGGACCACAGGGCGACCAACTTCTTCTTTCAGAGACTCAGTGTGGTGATCCAGAGGGAAAATGCCTGCAGCATTCTGGGCATGCGGCCTACTGCCGGGGAGCTGGATTTGACATGTAGCTCTGAGTTGTTATCTATGTTTTACTCACTATTGTATTCTCGTCAATGTGTTTTGCCAATGTATTTTTTCTTGAAATAATGTTTATATACAAAAGATGGGGTGGTAGGGAAGTGGAATATTCAAATGGCTTCAGAAAGAAATCTAAATATTCTTCCTTGAAGGCTTTTATCCACTTCTCCGAGGCAATGGGTCCCACAATTTATATATATATATATATATATATATATATATATATATATATATATATATATATATATATATATATATATATATATATATATATATATATATATAGCAAAAGATCCCAGTAAACAGGTGATATCAAAATATGCAAGACAACCACTATGAAAAAATAGAAGAATTCCAAGCGCTTTCGTGACTACTCACATTATCAAGGAACTATAAAAGGAAACATGACAAGAAGGCTTATAAAGGGGCAGAATACACCTCACAGTCACATCACACTAACAAAGACAACACCTCACAGTAGCGTAACATCACACGACTCTGTGAAGAGGAACATAAGAAATGACCTGAAACTCTTCCCAAGAATTAAGATTAGTCCAATTTATCATTAAATTCTTCCCAAATTTTATTAATTATAAATGAATCCAATTTATATAAACCAAAAGAAATATTCATATTATTTTCAAAACTGCTTTTAATGAAACATGATTCTATTATATTCCTCTCAACCATGGACTTGCTTGATACAACCTTCTCAGCATTTTGAAAATCAATTGGATGGTTAAAATCTCTCAAATGAATAAAGAGAGCATTAGAATCTTGTCCAGTTCTAATGCTATATTTATGTTGTTTTAATCTTAGTTCAAGACTTTTACCAGTTTGACCATAATAAACTTTATAGCAAATTTTACAGGGAATCTTATAGACACATCCGTCAGCATTTTGGGGGGAATTTTTTATCAAAAGTCTTTTTACTGTATCAAGATTTTTAAATACAACTTTGATATTAAAATTCTTAAGAAAGGAAGGCATATCAACCAATTTTTCATGGTAAGGGAGAACCAACATATTTTTGGTTGAATAAGGTTGGTTGTCCCTTTTTGGATTGTAAAAATTATTTCTAGCTATTTTAAAAGATTTATCAGTTATGTTTCTTGGATATTTTAAATCATTAGCTATTTCATAAATTTTAGAGATTTCTTCATCTATGAACTCTGGACTACAAATACGTAAAGCTCTCAAAAACATAGAAGAGAAAACCGACACTTTAACTCTATCTTGATGTGAAGAGTAATAGTGTACATAGGAACAATTATTTGTAGGTTTTCTGTAAATTTTAAATTTAAAGTCAATGTTACCGTTAATAATAAAAACATCTAGGAAGGGCAATGAGTTATTTACTTCAAATTCAACAGTAAAATTTATAGAATGAGCTAAGCTATTTAATTTAACAAGGAAATGGTTTATGTCTACATTCTTAGGCATAAGGCACCAAATATCATCAACATATCTATACCACTTAGCTCTATTGGGAAGGATTGTGTTAAGCAATCTTGTTTCGAAAAATTCCATATATAAATTACTAAGAACAGGTGAAAGAGGATTTCCCATTGCCATACCAAACTTCTGAGTGTAAAACTCATCATTAAATACAAATTTTGCATCAACAATACAAAGTTTAATAAGTTTAATGATAGTAGGAACTGGCAATGGTAAATCGTAATTAACCAGTTCTTCAGATAAGAACTTTAGTAAATCATCAACTGGAACTTTTGTAAATAAGGAGGTAACATCAAAACTAACTATATTGAAATCATTTAAATCAGTCAAGGTGCTTAATTTATCTTGTCATGTTTCCTTTTATAGTTCCTTGATAATGTGAGTAGTCACGAAAGCGCTTGGAATTCTTCTATTTTTTCATAGTGGTTGTCTTGCATATTTTGATATCACCTGTTTATTGTGATCTTTTTGCATCAATGGATACCACACGACTCTTCACAATGTTCTCGGTAAGCTTTTTTAATCATATTGCTTTTGTTTCCCATTTTTCTTCTGCATTGATCAAGTCACATAAGCTTAAAATTCGACTTAATTTTTTAAAAGACTGTTCGAATGAACAAGTTTTGCCTAAATCTCTTTTACCAATTAGACTCCTTGACATGAGAGATCGTCTTTTTGATGATTTTATGAGAATTATTCTTCAGAAACATATTGAAATTACTAAAATACAGGAGAAAGAAGCATTCAAAATATTGAGAAACAAAAAATACTCCTTTTATCAAGCTATTCCATCAGAATGGCAACATAGTATGTTGGATCATTGCTATAATAAACTCAGAAGAATTTGTAATAATCTCAAAAACAAACTACAAAGAAAATTAGATAATTTAATTGAAAATAGTGATTGGACAAAGCACGCTAATAACAATTTTGTAATTAACTTATCAGATGAAATATTATATAAAAATACAACTGCTGGTCTTGGTTTCGGTTTAAGTTTTGCAACTTCAAAAAAACTTAATAATGTTGAAATTGCAAAAGCCTTCTGTAATTTAGAAAAATCCTCTGATTTATCCTCTGATGAAATTAATATTAGTAAGGGGATGGTATATAGCTCAATGTTAAAACAAAATATTCCCAATTGCCCTCAAAGATTTTTTAAGTCTTATGATTCACTTTTGAATAATAAAAAATTGCGCCTTACTAAAGCAGATAAAATAAATGCAATAGTAATTATGAAAGAAACTGATTACCAAGATAAAATGAATAACCTCCTAGATGATTTTGAAACCTATTTTAAACTTAGAAAGAATCCCTTAGAAACTGTTAACAGCATTTTCAATAAAACAATAAAGCATATATTGAAGGGCAAAGATGAATTAATTAAAAAATTTACTTCCACTAATCCATCTTTACCTTATATGTATGGATTAATTAAAACAAACAAACCTGGTAATCCTGTTAGACCAATTATTAGCTCCATAGGTTCAGTTTCTTATAAACTTTCTAAATAGCTTGTTGATATTTTGAGCCCAATTGTTGGAAAAATTTCTAATTTTAATGTTAAAAACAACTTAGATCTAGTTGATAAATTAAGCACCTTGACTGATTTAAATGATTTCAATATGGTTAGTTTTGATGTTACCTCCTTGTTTACAAAAGTTCCAGTTGATGATTTACTAAAGTTCTTATCTGAAGAACTGGTTAATTACGATTTACCATTGCCAGTTCCTACTATCATTAAACTTATTAAACTTTGGTATGGCAATGGGAAATCCTCTTTCACCTGTTCTTAGTAATTTATATATGGATTTTTTCGAAACAAGATTGCTTAACACAATCCTTCCCAATAGAGCTAAGTGGTATAGATATGTTGATGATATTTTGTGCCTTATGCCTAAGAATGAACATAAGAACATAAGAACATAAGAAAGGAGGAACACTGCAGCAGGCCTGTTGGCCCATACTAGGCAGGTCCTTCACAATCCATCCCACTAACAGAATATTTGCTCAACCCAATTTTCAAAGCTACCCAAGAAATAAGCTTTGACAATTCTACCCACTCATGCGCGAGTCCCACTCAAATCCAACCCCTCTCACTCATGAATTTATCCAACCTAAATTTGAAACTACCCAAGGTCCTAGCTTCAATAACCCTACTAGGCAGACTGTTCCACTCATCAACTACCCTATTTCCAAACCAATACTTTCCTATATCCTTTCTAAATCTAAACTTATCTAACTTGAATCCATTATTGCGGGTTCTCTCTTGGAGAGATATCCTCAAGACCTTATTTATATCCCCTTTGTTAATACCCATTTTCCACTTGTATACCTCGATCATGTCTCCCCTCATTCTACGTCTTACAAGTGAATGTAATTTTAGGGTCTTCAATCTTTCTTCGTAAGGCAGATTTCTAATGCTATGTATTAATTTAGTCATTCTACGCTGAATGTTTTCTAACGAATTTATGTCCATTCTGTAATATGGAGACCAGAACTGAGCTGCGTAATCTAGGTGAGGCCTTACTAATGATGTATAAAGCTGTAATATAACCTCTGGACTTCTGTTGCTAACACTTCTTGATATAAATCCCAGTAATCTATTTGCCTTATTACGTACGCTTAGGCATTGCTGTCTTGGTTTAAGGTTGCTGCTTACCATCACCCCTAAGTCCTTCTCGCAATCTGTATGGCTAAGTTCTACGTTATTTAACTTATAAGTGCTTGGGTTATGGACACTCCCGAGCTTCAGAACCTTGCATTTATCTACATTGAACTGCATCTGCCACTTTTCTGACCACGAATTAAGTTTGTCTAAATCTTCCTGAAGTTCTATGACATCTATGTTTGAATCAATTATCCTACCTATCTTCGTGTCGTCGGCGAATTTGCTCATATCACTAGTAATTCCCTCATCAAGGTCATTGATATATATTATAAATAACAATGGGCCTAAGACTGATCCCTGTGGAACACCACTTGTTACAAGTCCCCATTCGGATTTAACCCCATTTATGCACACTCTCTGCTTCCTATTGGTGAGCCATGACTCGATCCATGACAACACTTTTCCCCCAATGCCATGAGCTGCCACTTTCTTTAACAGTCTCTGGTGCGGTACTCTATCAAAAGCCTTACTAAAGTCTAAATAAACAATATCGAATTCTTTATCGTGATCAACAGCCTCAAAAGCTTTACTGAAGAAGGTTAATAAATTAGATAGGCAGGAACGGCCCCTCGTGAATCCATGCTGGGTATCATTAATCAAATTATGGTTATCTAGATGGCTTCTAATAATATCAGCTATAATTGACTCTAGTAATTTGCCTACAATTGAGGTCAGGCTTATTGGGCGGTAGTTTGACGGTAGTGACTTGTCCCCTGCTTTAAAAATAGGAATTACATTAGCCATCTTCCACATATCAGACACTACACCTGTTTGAAGAGATAAATTAAAAATGTTAGATATTGGTTCACAGAGTTCCTTTTTGCATTCCTTAAGAACCCTTGCAAAAAGCTCATCAGGACCCGGCGATTTATTTTGTTTCAGTCGGTCCAGCTGTTTCATAATCATTTCGCTAGTGACTGTGATATTACATAATTTATCTTCTTCTGGGCCTCTGTAAAAATTAATTACTGGGATATTATTAATGTCTTCCTGTGTGAAAACCGAGAGAAAATAATTATTAAAAATAGAGCACATATCATTCTCCTTGTCAGTAAGATGCCCAAAGTTATTTTTAAGGGGACCTATCTTATCCCTAACTTTTGTTCTATAAACCTGGAAAAAACTTTTTGGGTTAGTTTTTGAATCCCTAGCAACTTTAATTTCATAGTCCCGTTTAGATTTTCTTATTCCCTTTTTAACGTCCCTCTTAATGTCAGTATACTGATTTATAAGATAACCCTCACCTCTTTTTATGCGCCTATAAATTCCTTTCTTCTGCCCTAAAAGATATTTGAGCCTATTATTCATCCATTTTGGGTCATTTCTACTTGATCTAATTTCTTTATACGGGATAAATGTTCTTTGGGCAGCCTGTATAGTGTTAAGAAAACTGTCATATTGATACCTCTCTTCTTCACCCCAGTCCACAGTTGATAAGTGTTCTCTAAGTCCATTATAATCTGGTAAGCGAAAATCTGGGACCATTACTGAATTATCCCTACTATCATACATCCATTCAATGCTAAAGGTAATTGACTTGTGGTCGCTTGAGCCGAGTTCCTCTGTAATTTCTAAATTATTAACAAGGGTTTCCTTGCTTGCCAGAACCAAGTCAAGTAGGTTATTTCCCTTGTAGGTTCTGTTACAAACTGCTTCAAAAAGCAATCCTGAACTACTTCTAAAAAGTCGTTAGATTCTAAATTCCCTGTCATGAAATTCCAATCAATCTGACTAAAGTTAAAGTCCCCTAAATTACTACGTTATCGTGTCTTGTGGCCTTAACAATTTCCTCCCAAAGTAGTCTCCCTTGTTCCCTATCAAAGTTTGGAGGACGGTAAATCACGCCTAAAATCAATTTTTCACCCCCCTCTGAAAATTCTATCCAGACAGACTCTGTATGTGTTAATTCAGACTTTATACCCGTTTTTATGCAACAATTTAAATGATCACGGACATAGAGTGCCACCCCACCCCCTTTCCCGATACTTCTGTCTACTTGGAACAATTTAAAACCCTGAATGTGACATTCGGCAGGCAAGTCCCGATTTTTCATATTAAACCATGTCTCAGTTATTGCAAAAACATCAATATTACCCGTACTTGCAACTAATCTCAACTCGTCCATCTTATTCCTAGCACTACGACTATTGGTGTAATATATATTTAGAGACCCTCCTTTCTCTTTACCCTTCCTGCTCATCTCTGTTTTTCCACTATACCTATTACTGTCCTTGTCATCTAGTGTCACTAGCTTTCCACTATCCACCTTATTCTGCCTATTACTAGTTCTCCTACAACTTATAATATTACTACACTGGGACTTCTCTGTTTTCCCCCCAAAACCCATCTCCTTGTTAAATTAAATAGCTTAGCTCATTCTATAAATTTTACTGTTGAATTTGAAGTAAACAACTCATTGCCCTTCCTAGATGTTTTTATTATTAAGGGTAACATTGACTTTAAATTTAAAATTTACAGAAAACCTACAAATAATTGTTCTATGTACACTATTACTCTTCACATCAAGATAGAGTTAAAGTGTCGGTTTTCTCTTCTATGTTTTTGAGAGCTTTACGTATTTGTAGTCCAGAGTTCATAGATGAAGAAATCTCTAAAATTTATGAAATAGCTAATGATTTAAAATATCCAAGAAACATAACTGATAAATCTTTTAAAATAGCTAGAAATACTTTTTACAATCCAAAAAGGGACAACCAACCTTATTCAACCAAAAAAATGTTGGTTCTCCCTTACCATGAAAACTTGGTTGATATGCCTTCCTTTCTTAAGAATTTTAATATCAAAGTTGTATTTAAAAATCTTGATACAGTAAAAGACTGTTGATAAAAATTCCCCCAAAATGCTGACGGATGTGTCTATAAGATTCCCTGTAAAATTTGCGATAAAGTTTATTATGGTCAAACTGGTAAAAGTCTTGAACTAAGATTAAAACAACATAAATATAGCATTAGAACTGGACAAGATTCTAATGCTCTATTTATTCATGTGAGAACTTTAACCATCCAACTGATTTTCAAAATGCTGAGAAGGTTGTATCAAGCAAGTCCATGGTTGAGAGGAATATAATAGAATCATGTTTCATTAAAAGCAGTTTTGAAAATAATATGAATATTTCTTTTGGTTTATATAAATTGGATTCATTTATAATTAATAAAATTTGGGAAGAATTTAATGATAAATTAGACTAATCTTAATTCTTGGGAAGAGTTTTAGGTCCTTTCTTATGTTCCTCTTCACAGAGTCGTGCGATGTTACGCTACTGTGAGGTGTTGTCTTTGTTAGTGTGATGTGACTGTGAGGTGTATTCTGCCCCTTTATAAGCCTTCTTGTCATGTTTCCTTTTATAGTTCCTTGATAATGTGAGTAGTCACGAAAGCGCTTGGAATTCTTCTATTTTTTCATAGTGGTTGTCTTGCATATATATATATATATATATATATATATATATATATATATATATATATATATAATGCTAAAGTGGGAGAAACATGCAGAGAGGGTGTAGTAGGTAAGTTTAAGGGTGCCAGGTGTAAATGATAATGTGAGCCCTTTGATTGAACTTTGTATAGAAAGGGGTTTAGTTATAGGTAATACATATTTTAAGAAAAAGAGGATAAATAAGTATACAAGATATGATGTAGGGCGTAATGACAGTAGTTTGTTGGACTATGTATTGGTAGATAAAAAGACTGTTGAGTAGACTTCAAGATGTGCATGTTTATAGAGGGCTACAGATATATCAGATCACTTTTAGTTATAGCTACAGTGGGAGTAAAGGTAGATGGGATACAAGGAAAATAGAATCAGTAAGTAAAAGAGAGGTGAAGGTTTATAAACTAAAAGAGGAGGCAGTTAGGGTAAGATATAAACAACTATTGGAGGATAGATGGGCTAGTGAGAGTGTAGGCAATGGGGTCGAAAATGTATGGGGTAGATTTAAAAATGTAGTGTTAGAGTGTTCAGCAGAAGTTTGTGGTTACAGGCGAGTGGGTGCAGGAGGGAAGAGGAGCGATTGGTGGAATGATGATGTAAAGAGAGTAGTAAGGGAGAAAAAGTTAGCATATGAGAGGTTTTTACAAAGTAGAAGTGATGCAAGGAGGGAAGAGTATATGGAGAGAAAAAGAGAGGTTAAAGAGTGGTGAAGCAATGTAAAAAGAGAGCAGATGAGAGAGTGGGTGAGATGTTATCAGCAAATTTTGTTGAAAATAAGAAAAAGTTTTGGAATGAGATTAATAAGTTGAGGAAGCCTAGAGAACAAATGGATTTGACAGTTAAAAATAGGAGAGGAGAGTTATTAAATGGAGAGTTAGAGGTATCGGGAAGATGGAGAAAATATTTTGAGGATTTGTTAAATGTTGATGAAGACAGGAAGCTGTGATTTCGTGTGTAGGGCAAGGAGGAATAACATCTTGTAGGAGTGTGGAAGAGCCAGTTGTGGGTGTAGGGGAAGTTCGTGAGGCAGTGGGTAGAATGAAAGGGGTAAGGCAGCTGGGATTGATGGGATAAAGATAGAAATGTTAAAAGCAGGTGGGGATATAATTTTGGAGTGGTTGGTGCTATTATTTAATAAATGTATGGAAGAGGGTAAGGTACCTAGGGATTGGCAGAGAGCGTGTATTGTTCCTTTGTATAAAGGCAAAGGGGACAAAAGAGAGTGCAAAAATTATGGGGAATAAGTCTGTTGAGTGTACCTGGTAAAGTGTATGGTAGAGTTATTATTGAAAGAATTAAGAGTAAAACAGAAAGCAGGATAGCAGATGAACAAGGGGCTTTAGGAAAGGTAGGGGTGTGTAGACCAAGTGTTTACAGTGAAACATATAGGTGAACAGTATTTGGATAAGGGTAAAGATGTTTTTGTGGCATTTATGGATTTGGAAAAGGCGTATGATAGGGTAGATAGGGGGCAATGTGGCAGATGTTGCAGGTGTATGGAATAGGAGGAAGGTTACTGAAAGCAGTGAAGAGTTTTTATGAGGATAGTGAGGCTCAGGTTAGAGTGTGTAGGAGGGAAGGGGACTATTTCCCAGTAAAAGTGGGCCTTAGACAAGGATGTGTGATGTCACCGTGGTTGTTCAATATATTTATAGATGGGGTTGTAAGAGAAGTGAATGCGAGGGTCTTGGCAAGAGGTGTTGGGCTAAAAGATAAAGAAGCAAATACAAAGTGGGAGTTGTCACAGTTGCTTTTTGCTGATGACACTGTGCTTTTGGGAGATTCTGAAGAGAAGCTGCAGAGGTTGGTGGATGAATTTGGTAGGGTGTGTAAAAGAAGAAAATTGAAAGTGAATATAGGAAAGAGTAAGGTGATGAGGATAACAAAAAGAATAGGTGACGAAAGATTGGATATCAGATTGGAGGGAGAGAGTATGGAGGAGGTGAATGTATTCAGATATTTGGGAGTGGACATGTCGGCGGATGGGTCTATGAAGGATGAGGTGAATCATAGAATTGATGAGGGAAAAGGGTGAGTGGAGCACTTCGGAGTCTGTGGAGACAAAGAACCTTGTCTATGGAAGTAAAGAGGGGAATGTATGAGAGTATAGTTATACCAACGCTCTTATATGGGTGTGAAGCATGGGTGATGAATGTTGCAACGAGGAGAAGGCTGGAGGCAGTGGAGATGTCATGTCTGAGGTCAATGTGTGGTGTGAATATAATGCAGAGAATTCGGAGTTTGGAAATTAGGAGGAGGTGCGGGATTACCAAAACGATTGTCCAGAGAGCTGAGGAGGGGTTGTTGAGGTGGTTTGGACATGTAGAGAGAATGGAACGAGACAGAGTGACTTCAGAGTGTATAAATCTGTAGTGGAGGGAAGGCGGGTAGGGGTCGGCCTAGGAAAGGTTGGAGGGAGGGGTAAAGGAAGTTTTGTGTGCGAGGGCTTGGACTTCCAGCAAGCATGTGTGAGTATTTGATAGGAGTGAATGGAGGCATATGGTTTTAATACTTGACGTGCTGTTGGAGTGTGAGCAAAGTAACATTTATGAAGGGATTCAGGGAAACCGGCAGGCCGGACTTGAGTTCTGGAGATGGGAAGTACAGTGCCGGCACTCTGAAGGGAATGTGTTAATGTTGCAGTTTTATAACTGTAGTGTAAAGCACCCTTCTGGCAAGACAGTGATGGGAGTGAATGATGATGAAAGTTTTCTTTTTCGGGCCACCCTGCCTTGGTGGGAATCGGCCGATGTGTTAATAAAAAAAATAAAAATATATATTTATATATATTCGTGATTTCTCACATTATAAAGGACCTCTAATAAAATAACATCTGAAGGCTATACAGAGTTGAGATAACACCTCACAGTCACGTCCTACACATCTCCCGTCCCAATATGATGCTGGTGGGATGGTCAAAGACTTGTCAATCATAGCTTAAATTCTTCCCAAATTTTATGATTCTTATTTGTCAAATGTAGAATAAATTCTTCCCAAATTTTATTAATTATTAATTAATTTAATATGTACTTTGCTAAACCAATATCCATATTAAAATGAATACTATTTTTATGAAGCTTGTTTCAATTATATTTCTCTGAACAATAGACCTACCTGATAAATCTTTCTCGTTCTTTTGAAAACCAATTTAATGGTAAAAATCTCTAACATAAACAGAACATTAGACTCTTGACCAGTTCCAAATC
>WNWK01033933.1:0-20775 GCA_009830355.1 Cherax destructor | reverse complement strand
AATTTAAAGGGAATGGGTAAAGATTTTAATGGAATATATTTTTTTTTTGAGTTTTAACCATAATATCTATGAATTGAAACCCATGCTGCCCCTCCTCCTTTTGTTAGTTTTTTTGTAAATGGTCCAAGTGGGACCGAAACGTCGTGATCTCCCTCTCCTTTGTCTTTTTTTGTGTGTTGTTCCAGTCAGGTAGCCTTTTTTGTTTTTTATATACATTATCTATGGGGTTTTTATATTTTGGAGTAAATTTTCCCTTTATGTTGGTCTAGCACTCACATGATGACCCGGACAAGCAAAACATTTTTGGGGACAAAAAAACACGATGAGCACAGGACAAGCAAAACACGATGTCCCGGACAAAAAACGAAAAGCACAAGAAAAACAGATGTGCAAGGACAACAAAACACAATGAACAAGACAAGCAAAACACAAGGGCCCGCACAAGCAAAACACAATGAGCACATGACAACAAAACACAATGAGCACAGGACAAACAAAAACATGAGCACGGGCCCCAAAAAACACGATGAGCACAGGACAAGCAAAACACGATGAGCACATAAAGGTTGGCCCCGCCCCAAAAAAAGGAAGGGTTGGCTGACCACGAGGTCCCCAAAGGTTTGTTACCAGGGCAGTACCCAGTGTGAGGTCATCATACTCAATGTTGGGGCTGATAAACCCGGACTCAAGGGGTTCCCCCGACTTCACTGATACTTTCCTGCTGGGCCTGACCTAGTTTCTCAGGCTTGTTACTCAGTCTACTGAAGTTCCTTCGCTGGCTTTTTATGGACTACAGTGTGCTGACCTCCCCCTGGTTTTTACCTCTGGCCTCGTTGGTCTTTTAGGGATCAGTGGGGTCCAAGGAAGGATCATGACAAGTATTGATGGTGTCGGGACAGGGGGAATATGGTCTGACATTATTTTATTTTTTTAAATCAGTGACAGAGGGGTGGCGTTGTTGGCCCCGTGTCGGGGTAAAAACCCAAAAAGGGGTGAAACGTGTCGTGAACCTGGGTTTGGTTTATGTGAGAGTTGAAAGGAAATATTGAGGTGACACGAGAAAGGATATATTGAGACGTAGTGTGATGACATGGAGTGTCATCACACAAGAGAAAGGGGCATGGGAAGGCTTGGGGTGTCAGCACTGGGGTTTGGGGGTGCCTTACCGGAGTGCGGGACTTTTTAAAACTATGAAGTCGTTTACTTTGTTATTTTTACATTTGATGTGTAGTGTGGACTTGAAGAATTATGCCCTGAAATTATTTTTTTTAATTTCAAAAAGATTGTGAATTATATACCAAAGAAAATATCCCTTTTTTATAAATATTTACTAGTAAACTTAAAAAGTCTGTGTTTTTTTACCCCGGATATATTCTTATTACAGCTCTGCTGATGGGAAAAAAATTATGTATCTTAACACAGGGAATTTGGTCTTGCCCTAGTGACAATCCCAAAAAATTTAATAACAAGCAAAAAACCCATGAGCACAGACAAGCAAAACCCGATGAGCACATGACAAGCAAAACCGTGAGCACATGACAACAAAACCCGATGAGCACATGACAAGCAAAACCCGATGGCACATGACAAGCAAAAAAATGAGCACAAGACAAGCAAAACCGATGGCACATGACTCAAAACCCGGGTGAGCACATGACTCAAAACCCCAGGCACATGACTGCAAACCCATGAGCACATGACATGCAAACCCGGGGTGAGACAACACATGCAAAAGATGAGCACATGACTGAAAAACCCCATTTGGGGCAGCCAAAAACCCGATGACTGACAGAAAACCCGATGAGCACATGAAAAAAACATAGCACATGACATGAAAACCCCCGGCACATGACATGCAAAACCCATGAGCACATGCAAACAAAACATTTGCTACTCAAGGGCAATAAAAAACAATGAACTTCAAAAAGGGGGACGAACCAGTAACGACAATCAAACCCCTTCCTCAGAACTGGGACTGCTTCAGAACTGGGTTTTTTAACTTATTTGGGTACTTAATTCAGTAATCTGGGTTACTCTAACTTTAAAACGGGGTTTCTCTAATTCCCCGTAATCGGGGTTTCTCTAACCAGTAATCTTTTTTTTAATTTTCAGTAATCTGGGTTACCTAACTCAGTAATCTGGGGTTTCCCCTAACTTCAGTAATCGGGGACTCTTTTAGTAATCTGGGTTACTCAACTTCAGTAATCGGGGATCAAATTTTTTTTAAACTGGGTTACTCTAACTTCAGTAATCTGGGTTACTTTTAATTCCCCGAAAAACGGGGTTTTCTCAAATTAAAATAATCTGGGTTACTCTAACTTCAGAATTTTTGGGGGTTTCTCAAAAATTTAGTAATCGGGGGTTTCTCTAACTCAGTAATCTGGGTTACTCTAACTTCAGTAATCTGGGGTTTCTCTAACTTCAGTAATTAATTTCCCCTAATTTTAAAATCTGGGTTACTCTAACTTCAGAACCACTCTAACTTCAGAACCGGGGTTCCCCCTAACTTCAGTAATCTGGGTTACTCTAATTCCCCGTAATCTGGGCCCTAACTTCAGTAATCTGGGGACTCTAATTTAGAAAACTGGGTTACTCAAATTTAGTAATCTGGGTTACTCTAACTTCAGTAATCTGGATCAATTTTTGTAATCGGGTTTTCTCTAATTTTTTTTAAACGGGTTTCTCTAACCCCAGTAATCGGGGGGTTTTCAACCCTTAGTAACTGGGTTACTCTAATTCCCCTTTAAACTGGGTTCATGGTTTATCAACTTGAACGATTTTTTTAAGGGGTTTTTGTCTAGACGTAACCAGGAAAGATGTGGTGAGCAGTGTGGGTGATGACTCACCATGATGAGTAGTGTGGGTGATGACTAGTCCCCAATGAGCAGTGTGGGTGATGACTTGCAAAAGACAGGGGGGTGATGACTGGGGCATAATGAGTAGTGTGGGTGATGACTAATGCATGGTGAGCAGGGGGGGATGACTACTTCATGATGAGTAGTGGGGGGATGACCCCATGATGAGCAGTGGGGGTAAAATACTGCATGATGGGGTGGGTGATGACTACTGCATGATGAGAAAGGGGGGATGACTACTGCATGATGAGCAGTGTGGGTTTTGACTACTGCATGATGAGTGGGGGGGGTGATTTTTACCATGGAGAGCATTTGGGTGATGACTACTGCATGATGAGTAGTGTGGGGGTGCCCTGCATGATGAGTAGTGTGGGTACTACTGTTTTTTAGTAGTGTAAGGGTGACTACTGCATGTTATAGTGTGGGGTGACTCTCCCCGTTTGGGGAGTAGGGGGAGTGATGACTACTGCTTTGGGAAGTAGTGGAGGGGATGACTAATGCATGGAAGGGGAGTGTGAGTGATGACTAATGCATGGTGTGGTGAGTGATGACTACTGCATGGTGAGTAGTGTGAGTGAGCTACTGCATGGTGAGAAGGGGTTAAAGACCCTCCCATTTGATTGGGGGGTGATGACTACTGCATGATGAGTGGGATGGGGTTTCTCCCCTGATAGTGAGTAGGGGGGGTGATGACTACTGCATGGTGAGTGGGTGATGCCCCCGGGATGGTGAGTAGTGTGAGTGATGACTCTACTGCATTATGAGTAGTGTGAGTGATGACTCTACTGCATGGTCATTAGGGGGGGTGATGATTTTTACTGCATGATGAGTAGTGGGGGGGGATGACTCACTGATGATGAGTAGTGGGGATGACTCTACTGCATGATGAGTAGTGGGGATGACTACCATGATGAGTAGTGTGGATAACTACTGCATGATGAGGTGTGGGTGATGACTCCATGTTGGTTAGTGCAGTGAAAAACACTGCAGGTTTTGGCTTTTTTGAACTAATGCATGGTAAGTAGTGTGGGATGATGCACCATGGTAGTAGTGGGGGGATGACTACTGCATGGTGAGTAGTGTGAGTGATGACCCCCGCATGGTGAGTGGTGTGAGTGATGATTTCCCCCGCATGGTAAGTAGGGGAGTGGGGGTTTTTCATGGTGAGTAGTGGGTTTTGATGACCCCCGGGGTGATGGTGAGTGATCCCCAAACCGGATGAGTAGGGGAGTGATAATTCCCGCATGAGGTAGTGGGTGATGACCTGCATTTAAGTACTGTGAGGATGTTTTCCTGTGGTGAGTAGTGGGGGGTTGACTCTACTGCATGATGGTAGGGGGGAAAAATGACTACTGCATGGAAAAGTAGTGGGGGTGACTCTACTGAATGATGAGTTGTGGGGGGGGATGACTACTGCATGATGAGTGTGTGGGTGATCCCCACTGAAGGATGAGTAGGGGGGGGTGATGACTACTAAAAGATGGGGGTGTGGGTGATGACTACTCATAATGGAAAGGGGGAGTTTTCCCTACTGCATGATGAGTAGTGTGGGTAAACTACTGCATGATGGGGTAGTGTGGATGATGACTACTGCATGATGAGAGTTTTGGTAATGACTACCATGGTGAGTAGGGGGGATGATGACTACTGAATGATGAGTAGGGTGATGACTACTGCAGGGAGTAGTGTGGATGATGATTTGCATGGTAGTAGTGTGGATGATGACCCCCATGATGAGTAGGGGAAAATTTTTCCCTGCATGGTGGTAGTGTGGGGGGTGACTACTGCATGATGAGTAGTGTGGATGATGAGTATTGGGGAAAATTGACTCTACTGCATGATGAGTAGTGTGAGTGATGACTACTGCATGGTGAGTATTGGGGTGATGACTCTACTGCATGATGAGTAGTTTAAGTGATGACCCCCGCATGGTGAGTGTGTGTGTGATGACTACTGCATGGTGAAAAAGTGTGTGTGATGCCCCCACTGCTGGGGGAGTAGTGTGGGATGACTAGGGGCATGGTGAGTAGTGGTGTGATGACTACTGCATGGTGAGTAGTGTGGGGATGACTACTGCATGGTGAGTAGTGTGGGTGATGATTTCCCCCGCATGATAAAAAGGGGGTGATGACTCTACTGAATGATTAGGGGGTGATGATCCCCGCATGATGAGTAGTGTGGGTGATGACTCTACTGCATGATGATGTGTGTGTGACTGTTACAACTGTCTCAGTGTAATGTGGATTTTTCTCTCTCTCTCTCTCTCTCTCTTTTTTCTCTCCCCCCCATCTGTCCACAACTATTTTTGGCAATTAAGAAGACTTCGTCTACAGAGTTGAAATTAGTCGACCCGTTTTAAAACTTTTTTTGGGGTTTTCAAAAACACCTTCCCAATTTCCAAAAAAAATGTAAAATTGGGCCTTTTTTTCCCCAAAATGATTATTTTTTTCCAACCTTTTTGAAATTTAATTTGTGGTATTAAACTGCATCCCCACTTAAGGGGCTTTAACAGTCCATTTGGGTCTCCCTAAAATTTAGTATCTCCAGAATTAATTCGCGGAAAAAAGGTTTTTTTACCCCCTTTTTTTCCCCCCATCTGCGACCAGCTTATTCAATTATGAGAAAAGGGAAAATTTCAGTTTTCTTAAACCCCTGCAATCAAAAGTTTTTCCCAAATAAAAATTTAAAAGGGGGAAAAAAATGTAAAAGCCTTTTTTGGGCGGGTTCCCCAACCCCCGGGGGGAAATCTCGGGGGTTAAAGGGTTTTTTTCTGGGGAACCCCGTTTTTGAGTCTGGCCCCCCCCAATTAGTTATCCTAGAGGGAGTAGGAGCAACATATTTTTAAAAAAGGGGCTTTTTTCAAATGAACGAGGGAGGGATTTTGAGCCAAAAGGGTTTTTAAAAAGCTTAAAACTCTGGTGGAACAAAAAAAACCCCAAATTTGTAGAAAATATTTAAAATTTTTTACTGATATAAAACCTCAAAATTAAGATAAAAAATGGTCCCCCAATCCCTGGGTTTTTAAACGCTTTTACATTTTTTGAAGTAAATTTTTTTTTAAAAGGGGGCCTGATGGTACCGGGGTGATGGTCTGGGGGGTCGGTTTTAAAAAAAGGAAGGGGGGTTTTGGGACAGTCCACCAGGACTCTGTAATAAGGGTTTGGGGAACCCGCCCTAAAGAACTCCATTTTTCATCTTTTTTTTTCCTATAAAAATAGACTCACAAGATAATAGTAACCTTTAGTTATCTTCATTTTTTTTGGGGTATCTTGGTTAAAGGGGGGTATCATCACCTGTCATTTTTTATAAAAAGGGGTTTTCAGGGTTAACGTGGGGTTCTATCATATTTTCTTGGGTTATAGTGGGTTATGTTAGTTTTTTCTAGATAATTTTTGGGAAACAGGTTTTTTCCTTCTTGGGTTTTGGGGTTTTTCTGAATAATCTTCGGTTTTGTAAGGTTTATTATAGTTAGCTCAAAATTTTGCTGAATTATGCTGGGTTATAATGTATTTTTATGGGATATCCAGAAAAAACCCAAGTTATTAAAATTTTCCCCGGGGGTAAAAAAAGATATTTTTAGTCCCAGACTTTTTTGTGATCCTGATTTTCTTAAAAAATCTTGGATTGTTCAGGGACTACCTAGTGTTATCCCTGGGTTATTCTGGGTTATTTTGTTTACCCCCCGGTTTATCTTCATCCTGTGTTTTAATTTTTGAAATCCGAAGCTATTACCCTCTTTTTTTTTGGTAAAAAATAACATATGTTTCTTGAGTTAATTTTTTTCAAAAGTTATCCTTCTACTTTTTTTCTAGGATTTTCCCCGGGTTTTACCCCCCAATGTGTGTTACCCCAAACAAATATATCAGGGGTTATAAAAGTTGTTAAATTATAATTACAAGGTTTTGAGTTAAAAAAAGGAAAGGGGTATGCAGATAAAAGTTAATTAAGTACAAGTAAAACAAGTAAATATGTAAACCCGAGTAAAAGGGGAAAAGTAAGTATGCATAGTAAAGAAGATGTTTTTTTGGGATTTTCCCCATATTTACAAAATGCGACATTTACTAAAGAATATAGAGTGTCAACGTATTGATCCACTCTGGTATCAAGTTAGTGAGAGAGTATCCTGTTCTAGTTATCCTAAAATTAGGTGGCTTCTCAACACCCTTTGGGATTACAACTGGATGAATCCAAACCAACTAAAAAAAAGTGAGATCTTTAATAACATAGGTATCTAGGTGGAAATTTTTTACAGTTAATGTAAATTGAATAATTAAGAAGATAATCCCCCTACCAAATTTTTAGTGTTTTTTTTTTTTAAAAAATACTTGTCTGTACTTATAGTTAATGGTGCAAAATTACTTAAAAAATTTTAATTTTAATACTCTTATTATATACCTTCAGGTACGTTGTTAAAAATTAAAACAAAAAAAAAAGTAATATAAGTATGTGTGTGTGTGTGTTTTATGTGTGCCCCTTTTAAGACTCGGAATGTGAGGGGAAACCCCCAACTCAAAATTGCAAATTTTCTCAATCAAAAAGGAAATGAACATAATAAAGAAGGAACACTGCAGCCCCCCCAGGGGGCCCATGCGGGCAGGTCTAGTTCTCCCCCGGGGCTTAAGCCAATCCCTTTAAACCCAAAAGTACCAAAACAGTCAGGTCCAACCACACCCCCCCCCCCCCCAAAATTAAAAATTTCCCCAACATCAGGCAAGGAAGGGGGAAAAAAAACCCTTAACTGGGGCCAAAAACCAAATCCTCCCTGAACAGGTTTTTCCCTTTTAAAATGAAACTGAGTTCAGTCATTTCTAATTTCCCCCGCCCGACAGTGCGTAGATGCCAGAACAAATCTAGGTCTGGAGTTGAACGGGGGCCCCAAAATAGTGTCTCGACAGGGGCCCCTGACAAATATTGAAAAATCTAAAAAACCCCAAAATGATGGGGGCCAGAGTTATGGATGGGGTCCAAGTTCAACAAAAAAAGGGCTTTCCAAAAAAGCCCCCCCAATCCCGAGCTGACGGGGAACCCCCGGAAATGTTTCTTCCATGTGCTGCATATATAAAAACATATATATATTTCGTCACCCACCCGGGGGGGGGGGGAGGTGGTTCTCTGCGCTGGTGCTGACCCCGGGGACGTCTGGTTTTTGGTTTTTTAGCCCCCAATGGCGTCGGCCGGCAGAAAAAGTGAATACTGTCCCATCGACATGGTCACAGGAGACTGCAGCCTCCCCGGGCCCCCTGTACTTCCAGGACCCCGAAGGACGTCTACAACATTGAGGGGGCTGATTTGTACGGCGTGGCAATAAAAAGGGATGCCAAAAGGGGGGTGAAACTTCTACAGCTGACTTTTTTGAGGGTTGGGGCGACCGGCATCGGCCCCCGGGGTATACTGTGCGCCCCCGGCCTAAAAGTGGACTAAAAAGGGTGTTTAAAAAACCTACATTGGGGGTTAAAAATTTTAAAAAAATGCCTTGAGTCTGACCAGATGGACATCAGAAGGTTTTTTAGCGATTTTAACGTTTGGGGTGTAAAAACGGGGGCAGGAGGGGGGGCCCCGGGGGCCCGTTTGGGGGTCCTTCTCCCGAAGATGACACTGAAGAGACCGATACCTTCATATGTCATCCTGCCTGAGTTCCGCACACAAGTTTATGGACTTTGGGGGCCAAAAACAAGGGGGAGGCGTGTGGGTCTTACGGTCACATAGCCGCTGACTGTATGAGGCGATCGCATCAGGGGCTGATGCAGGACAACGGGGGCAGAGGGGACAAGGGAAAAATAAGAACGGGGGAACGGTAGTCACAGAGAGGCGACAAAGGGGAAAATTTTGGGGGCCCCTTTTCATACATTGCCTCAAGGGTCTGGGCAGAAGGAGGTTACTGGGGGGGTTTGGGGGTGCAGGGGTGTGAGTCGGGGGGAGCCACGGGGGGAGGTGTTGGGGTTTTTTAGGAACTTTGGGGCCCGTATTGGGGGGAGGGGGGGGAATTGGTTGGGAGTAAAAACTGGTGGAAAGAAAAACCCCCGGAGGACAAGGGGGGATTCAGGGCTGAGCGGGTGACAGTGGAGGTGCACCCCTCAAACAAAAAAAAAAAAGTATAAATGGTGACGGGGGCCGAAAGGGGGGGCCCAAATTTGGGAAAAATGACGTATTAACTCCTGCACAGAGGTCTTTTAAAAACCTTTTTGGGGGATGTTGCGGGAAAAGGGTTTGGGGTTTTTATGAAGGATAAGGGGAAGGACAGGGGTGGAAAAATAGTGAGAAAGGGGGAGAAGGGGGGGCTTCATCGCAGCATCCCCCGAGGTAAAAAGGGCAAACCCCAAAATGATTTAGTTTTAACCCCAAAAAAAGTGAATGGATTACGGGGTAAAAAATGAGCATGGGGGGGGGGTATATTATGTAGGTATGGAGTGACTGTAGCATTCATACAGGAACACAATTTTCGGTGTGGAAGGAGCTGTTTTAAAATTTTACAGAGTATAGGGGGGGTCAAAAAGGGAAATTAAAAAGGGTGGGTTGGCAGTGGCAGGGGGGGAGCCCCCCCCTTTTCGACTAATGGCATGGGAGGAAGGGGGGGGGGTGGATTGTCAGGGGGAAGGGGTTGGGGGGGTGGGGTTCGCCTGTTTTATGGGGGTGTATACCCCTGACAGGTGGGGGAAGGTAAAGGGTTTTGTGGGCCCCCAAAATGGTGTTTGCTTTTGGGGGGATTTACCGGGTGGGCAGTTGTAGGTGGAATTACAACTGCGTGATCAGATGGAAGGAAGTGGAGCCTGGGGTGCGGGTTGGGGTTTGGGGGTGGAACGGGGGGACTTTTGGGGGGAGCCCCTTGGGGGATGTTTTTTGGGGTGGGGGGTGGGAGCACTTTTTTGTCAGGGGGAAAAGGGGGCCCCAGGGGGGAGGGGTTGTATGTTTGGGGAAGTGTGCAGGTGGGAAGGGTTAGTACAGTGGAGGGGGGATTTTCTTCCATGGGAGGTTGGGGGGGGGATTGGGGGGGGGTAGAAAAATAAAAAACCCCTTTTGGGAAAAGTTGAATACTAGGTGTTGTTGGGAATAGAGCAGAGGGGGCTTTGGGGCTGGGGGAGGGGGGGGAGCCCCAAGGGGGAGGGGGAAATTTTGGGAATGGGGGCAGGAGGGGGTTAATCCGACAGTTTTTATCGGGGGGTTGGGAAGGGGGAGGGGCATGGAGGTGGTTAAAAATTTTTGGGGGTTTGGGGTGCAGGACTGTCATGACAGGGTGGGTTATAAGGTGGGGGGGGAGATTAGGCAGTTGAAGGAGCAATTGAAAATTCAGAAAAAAATTTTCGGGCTTGCAGGATGGGGGGTTGGGGGGGGGCCCCGGGGGGGGAAAAAACCTCAAAGTATGGGGGGGTACGGCAGAAGGGGCTTTTGGGGGTTTTGAGGGGATGAAACCCGGGAGAAGGGAAAAACGGGGTTGGGGGAATGCAAAACCCGAGGGGTGTATGGGGAAAATGGTTTTGGGGCCAAAAAAAGAGAAAAAAGGGGGAGTGGAGGGGAATCACAGAGGGGGTTTTTGGGGAGAGGGGGGGGGAGGAGGACAGGAGGGGGGGGGGGGGGAATACAGGAGGATGAGGTGTGGTAGGCAGGTTCTCAGAAAGGGGGCACCAGGAATGATGGGATTGAAAAAAATTTTTAAGGGAGAACGGGGGGTTTTGGGGGGAAAGTGTCACTGGGGGGGATGAATTTTAAAAGGAAGGGGGGGGAAATGGGGGCAGGGGGGGGGGTTTTGGGGGAAAAAGGGGGGAAGGGGGGGAAAAGATTAGTGATTACAGGCCGTTGATGTTAATGAATACTGACTATAAAATATTCCCAAGATTTTGGGAAAGATTAAAAAAAGGGAGTGGGGGAAAAGTGATTGGGGAAAGGGGGGGTAGGGCAGGAGTGACCAAGGGGCAGGAAAAAGGTTAAGGGGTTTATAGATAGGTGTGGGGGGGGGGGGTTTTGACGTTGGACTTTGGGGGGGGCCACGACAGTGTGAATAGGGATGTGTTGCTAGAATTATGCGACGACAAGGGGGTTTGGGGGGGGTTTTTAAATGGGTACGGTCTTTTTGGGGGTTTTAAAGGTTCAGGTGAATGGAAGGTTAGGGGGGTGGTAAAAGGGGAAAGGGGGGGCCCCCCGGGTTGTTCCCTGTCGCAAATTCCTTTTTTCCCGTCTGCAGGACTCTTTACAGGTTAGTGGGGGGGGATAGGGAGGGATGGGGTAGTGGAGGTGGGAGGACAGGCGGTCATTTGGGGTACGTTGATGACACTACGGTGTTTGGGGGTAGGGGAAAGGTTTAGGGGGTGGGGGGGGGTCTAAAAGGGTTTTTTCCGGAGGGGGAAAAGGGGAATTAGGGTCGGGTTTTTGGAGGTGAGGACGTGGGTGGCCGGGGGTTGGCACGAGGGGGTTTGGGGGGGCCCCTCGTAGATAGCGTCAAAATATTTTGGGTCATCTTTTTAGGAGGGGCCTGGGGAGGGAAGTAAATTGCGAGGCTGCGGGGGGGGGCGTAATTTTAAAAAATTGGAGGGGGGGGACCTTGGGGCAAAAGGTGATTTTTGAAACAGCTTGGTTTTTTAAAAAGATTGTGGCATTGGCAGTCGTGTATCCATTAAGGACTGAGGATGGAGGGAGCTGGAGGGTAGGGTGTATAGATACATTTGGGCGGGGGGGTCATTTTTTTGGGGGAAGGCATTGTGCGAAACAGCATTAGGCGGGGGTTTGGGTTGATTTGGGTGGAGCAAAAACATATGTGCTTTGTTAGAAGATGCATGGTGAGAGGGGGGGGGGAAAAAAGATGGGGTGGGGGTGCTGAGGGGGGGGGGGGAAGGTGGGGGGGGGCGGAATTTGGTTTTGGGGATATGTTGAAAAATTTATAGTGATGGCGGAACCTCACACGAAAGGACAGGGTAATGGAAAAGGGGGGAATGGGGGGTGGTGGAGGGGGGGCCCCTATGACTGGGGAAGCATTTGGGAGGGGTTCGGGGAAAAAGGTTGGGGAAAGGGGAAAAGACAGATTCATGCAGGGGGAAATGGGGTTTTCCCCGCCACCATGGGTTTAGTGCAGGATGGTAGGTGTGAAAAGGGGGGTGTGATGGAACCCCGCATTGCATGTGGTGTATTTTTGCGAAGCATTGGGGGGAATGGTTGGGTGGAACTCCCGAGGGTTGGGAGGGGGGATTTCAATGCAAGAGAATACCTGGAATAGGGGGTGGGGCATAGAGAAAGGAGGGGATTATGTATTGTATGGTAGATTATTGTGTGGAGCATGGAGATTAAGGGACAAGAGTAACAGGGGAGGATGAGGGTGTGGCGGCATGCATGTATCGCACCAAGTGTAGGAATAGGGTAATGTATGGTAGGGGATGAAGTCGGCTTTTGCGGAGGGGTACAAGGACAGGAGTATGGGGGATCTATGGGGGGGGTCCTAACAAGGGCTGGACATCCAGGATATAGTGGAGTGGGTGGTTGAAAGGAGGTGAGTGCTTTGGGGGAAAGGTGAAATAGAGGTGTGTGGGGTTTGGAGGGGAGGGGGCCGATAGCGGGCACGGAGGACTCAACACCTGATTTGGGTGGGGACGCATGACTAGAGCAGAGGAAAGTATGCAAGAAGGATGGGGTGAAAAAGGGGGGTTAGTAAGGGAAGTGAGGGTTTGTCCAGTACTGTGCATTTCACTTGGTGTGAGGAGGTTGTTTAAATATGGTATAGCGACGTTCCTATGGAATGGGACGATGCAGTGCATTATGAGAGGTTGCATACGTGCATCTGTTGTCATTTCAATGTTATGGAAAACACAGTAACGGTGGTGTTACTCTGGGATCAGTGCATGATTCTGTGTTTTGTTGGATGATGGGTTTGTTGTGGAGATTTTAAAGTTTAAATTTGTATGTAATGTGATGACGTTGATATGAGGAATAAGATTGTTTTTTTTGGCATTCATGTATTTGGTGTTTCTTGAAGATGTGTAATGTTTTACTTAATATTTGTGTGTTGTATTATGTGCGACATATTTATGTATTGTATGTGACATGTTATTCTTGTGTGGGGCATTTCAGTGGTTCTTAGTGTTCATTTTAATACGTCTAAGTGTGTAGACGTTGTTACATTTCATGTTGTAAATAATATGTTGGGGTGTCGGTAGGGGTTCTAACGTAATAGTTGTAATTCATGTATTACCACAATGCTAGAGACAGTGGTATCAGGCGAAGGGGTATATATTTATTATAACTTGTCATATTAGAATGTACATGTGACATTCATTATTGACCATTATACGTGTTGTTTTGTGTATAGGCAGTAAGCAAGAAAGATCATGTTTTGGATATATCATTGGTTTCCTGGAAAAAATCAATATATGTAATGACATGTCTAGGATATTGGTAAAGGTTTGTTGAAGATGGACATGGCTCAATGTGCTCCATTCTGGATATGTATGCACTTTGTTTTGAACAATTGATCATGAACATGGGGTTTATGTAGTGTGGGGGAGGGTTTGTAGGGGAGACAATTGGTATTTTATGATATGTATTAATCTCTTTCATGTGCATAGACTTTTCATATGTGCTGTTTTTGGTTAGTTTTGTTGGTCTTTTGGATTTTCATAGTTTACTATTGTAATGTTTTTATTTTGCATAATGATTTTAAATAAAAAAAAAAAAAAAAATAATATATATATATATATATATATATATATATATATATATATATATATATATATATATATATAGAGAGAGAGAGAGAGAGAGAGAGAGAGAGAGAGAGAGAGGGAGAGAGACAGACAGACAGACAGACAGACAGACAGGACAGACAGAAGAGAGAGAGAGAGAGAGAGAGAGAGACAGACAGACAGACAGACAGACAGACAGACATACAGACAGACAGACAGAGAGACAGACAGAGAGACAGAGAAAGAGAGAGAGAGAGAGAGAGAGAGAGAGAGAGAGAGAGAGAGAGAGAGAGAGAGAGAGAGAGAGAGAGAGAGAGAGGGAGAGAGAGAGAGAGACAGAGAGGGAGAGAGAGAGAGGGGAAACAGGGTAGGTAGTTGGAAGCGTTGGCAGCCAATTAAAACTCTCCAACAGCGAGCACAATTAGAGGTGTTACTTCTTGACTACATACGTAAGCTAATAATATCAATCAAATAATAATATAAAGCATGATGTTTAATTTTAGGTATTAATTAAAACATCAGCAATATTAAATTATATGAAAAGACAAATATACATAAAGTTTACTGCGTCATTTCTCTGAGGTCGCAATAAAGACACAATGTATCATTTTCTTAAAGTGGTCTTGAGGACACAGGTAATATAGACACATAAAATTTACATTGTGGAAATATGATTTTTTCTTGCAGGAGACATTCTTGTTAAAGGGTAAATTATGTAACATTGATTTTTATAGATAAAAATAATGAATCTGGTGAGGTGGCTGCGACATGTTCTGATATATCACTAGTGCTAGTGCTAGTGCTAGTGAAGGTAGTGGTTAAGGTGGACTAGTTTGTTTAGGGGGAGAGAGAGACTGCCTCATTTCTAGTTAATGTTCTGATGATGGAAGGTGACAGTTTGTTTTTAAATTTGACAATACCTGGAGTATACCTGGAGAGGGTTTCGGGGGTCAACGCCCCCGCGGCTCGGTCTGAGACCAGGCCAGGCCTCGACTATAGATAATTTAAGATTACACAAACAACCAACACTTAGGAAACTGGAAATTACAACGACGTTTTGGCCTTAAACGTCTTTATAAGTCAGACCGAAACGTCGTGGTAAACTCTTGTCTCCTATGTGTGGGTTATTTATGTATTGTTCCAGTCACAGTATTGTGCCTTTTTGTTATTTATGGTACTGTGACTTTTATTCTTTAGTTTTAAGATTATTGTAGCAGTTGTCTATTAGGGGAGTGTCACTTGGCAAAACACGATCTTGAATAATTATATTGCCTCTCCGAGGACTTTAGAATACGCCTCACCATGAGACACCGTTAACTCCCTAACAATAACACCAACTGCATGATCAAGGTCACCTTCGTTTAAATATCATAACATAACTGAGTCACTCAGTTATGTTATTCAGTCTCATATTGCCACGTTAATCCCAGGAACATAAAACTAGAGCGATTCCACCATCAGCCCATTTTAGAACTGTTATGTATATATCCAACTAGCTATGGACTGCCATCTGAGGAAAAGAAATAATCCATCTTAGACACAGGACACACTCATAAGGGCTGAACTTCTACCTTTCTACCGAAGTGTCTCAACTGCAAGTGATCACACTCTTGCAGACAAGTACACTTTCAGGAAGGAAATCGTCTGTTAGAAATAACTGGAGATCCCGAATTACGCTGCAATCATTAGACTTCAGGCCTACACTCAAAGAATTTTCCAAGCTTCCCAACAGCCTATTTCTGCTATCTACTTTGCTCCAGCTCGCCTGATGACTCTCCAACCAAGATCATATACTTCATGACATATGCTCATGTGAAGAACGCAGCTTTCCTGACCAATCAGCTTCCCAAGCCACTCCGGGTGCCCAGCCTGCCACTACCTCCATAACTGCAACCCCTCCAGAACACCAAGACTCTAACACTTCTAATGAAGAAATTGAAGTCTTCATCTGGCATCACCTGGAAAAACCTACAATTCTTCACAACACACTCGATCAAGAACACTATGTTCGTTAAAGAACTCCATCTTTGTAATGGAACTGTCAAATACACCTCCATACAACGTCACAACAAGAAAAGTCTAGGATCCTCTGCAACATTTCCTCGGCGACTCGACAACTATGCACAATTCACGAGTCAAACAAAAGAAGTCTTTTAAAGTTTTAAGAATGGGGCGTTCCAAATAAGACAGTAAATTGAACGCATGAACTTCTGTGCCCACCTGCAGTCCCCAGCCTGAATGTTGCTACTTTTCAGCATTATGCACTCTGCTGCTGGGTTCAGCCCTGATTCTGTTTTTACGAGAGAAAACACTCATCTAAAGTGCTTTCCCTTTCTCTCCTTACCTGAAAGTAAGTTCGTTCTTACGTATTGTTTGCATTGACTTGACAAAGCTCATGGAGAGCGAAACGTTGTCACAATAAAATGTCACGTTAGTTGCACATGAGTCAACATATTGAGGGTAGAATGAAAGGGGGTAAAGCAGCTGGGATTGATGGGTTAAAGATAGAAATGTTAAAAGAAGGTGGGGGTATAGTTTTGGAGTGGTTTGTGCTTCTATTTAATAAATATATGGAAGAGGGTAAGGTACCTAGGGATTGGCAGATAACATGCATAGTTCCTTTGTATAAAGACAAAAAAGACAAAGGAGGGTGTAGGAATTATAGGGGAATAACCCTGTTGAGTATACTTGGTAAAGAGTTATTATTGAAATAATTAAGAGTAAGACGGAGAGAAGAATCGCAGAGAAACATGGAGGCTTTAGGACGGGTAGGGGGTGTGTAGACCAAGTGTTTACAGTGAAACGTATAGGTGAACAGTATTTGGATGAAGGTAAAGAAAATTTTGTGGCATTTATGGATTTAGAAAAGGCGTATGCTAGGGTGAATAGGGGGGCAATGTGGCAGATGTTGCAAATGTATGGAATAGGTGGTAGGCTACTGAAAGCAGTTAAGAGTTTTTATGAGGATAGTGAGGCTCAGGTTAGAGTTAGTAGGAGAGAGGGGAGATTATTTTCCAGTAAAAGTAGGCCTTAGACAAGGATGTGTGATATTACCATGGTTGTTCAATATATTTATAGATGGGGTTGTAAGAGAAGTGAATGCTCGGGTTGGCAAGAAGTGTGGGATTAAAAGATGAAGAATCTAACACAAAGTGAGAGTTGTCACAGTTGCTCTTTGCTGATGACACTGTGCTTTT
This sequence comes from Cherax destructor, assembly GCA_009830355.1. Lineage (NCBI taxonomy): Eukaryota > Metazoa > Arthropoda > Malacostraca > Decapoda > Parastacidae > Cherax > Cherax destructor. Next base: position 4,062 of record WNWK01033933.1, on the reverse strand, counting down.
TGGAGATTCTGAAGAGAAGTTGCACAGGTTAGTGGATGAGTTTGGTGGGGTATGTAAAAAAAGGAAATTAAAAGTGAACGTAGGAAAAAGTAAGGTGATGAGGATAACAAAAAAATTAGGTAATGAAAGAATGGATATCAGATTGGAGGAAGGGAAAATGGGGGAAGTGAATGTATTCAGATATTTGGGAATGGAATTGTCAGCACATGCGTCTTTAAAAGACGAGGTGAATAATAGAATTGATGAGAGGGAAAAAGGTGAGTGGTGCACTGAGGAGTCTGTGGAGACAAAGAACGTTATCTATGGAAGCAAAAAGGTTAATGTATGAGAGTATAGTCATACCAACGCTCTTATATGGGTGTGAAGCATGGGTGATGAATGTTGCAACAAGGAGAAAGGTGGAGGCAGTGGAGACGTCGTGTCTGAGGGTAATGTGCAGTGTGACCTTAATATTGAGAATCCGTAGTCTGGAAATTAGGAGGTGTGGAGTTACTAAAAGTATCATCCAGAGGGCTAAGGAGGGGTTGTTGAGGTGGTTCGGATATTATTTATAGAGGATGGAACGAAATAGAATGACCTGGAGAACAAATAAAAATGTAATGAAAGGAAGGCGGGGTAGGGGCCGGCCTAGGAAAGTTTGGAGGGAGGGGGTAAAAGAGGTTTTATGTGCATGAGGCTTGGACTTCCAGCAAACATGTGTTACCTTGTTAGATAGGAGCTAGTAGAGGCAAGTGTTTTTTAGGACTTGAAGTACTGTTGGAGTGTGAGCACAGTAACATTTATGAAGGGATTCAGGGAAACTGACAGGCTGGATTTGAGTCCTGGAGGTGGGAAGTACAGTGCCTGCACCCTGAAGGAGGGGATTTGTTAAGTTGCAGCTTTATAACTGTAGTGTAGGCACGAAAAATTTGCGCACAGGTTAGCAAAAAAAATCGAAGAAGGCAACACAGTGGGAGGAATCAGAATAATTACAAGTGACGACACTGTAGCTCCCAAAGATGAGACCACAGCTCAAGCACTAAGAGACAAGCATCCAACAAGGGACACCATAGCCATCAACAACAACCCTGAAGGAGACCCCATCACTGAACAATTAATTTTGCCAGAATCAGAAGTCTATAAGGCGATAGTGTCATTTCCAGCAGGATCTGCAGGAGGTTACACTGGAATTCGACCACAACACCTCAAAGAGATGGTAAATCCAGTACTCAGCGCATCTGCATCAATTCTCCTCACCGAATTAACAACTTTTGTCAACAACTGCCTGGCTGGGCGAATCCCAGAAGAAATTAAACCTTTCTTTTTTGGAGCCTCATTATGCACTTTGAAGAAGAAGGATGGGGGAATCAGACCCATTGTTGTTGGTAACACCCTTCGCCGTCTAGTTGCCAAAGCAGCAGTAAGAAACATTCGCCTAGAAGCTGCCAGTTTACTCCAGCCACACCAACTGGGCTTTGGGGTCTCTCAAGGCAGTGAAGCCGCAGCTCATGCGGCAAGGGCCTACATTGGGGACCTACCAGAAGACAAGGCCGTAGTCAAACTTGACTTTAGAAATGCCTTTAATATGGTGAAGAGAGATGTGGTCTTGCCAGCCGTTCGGGATCGGTTCCCCAGTCTCTTTCCCTTCATTTCAGCTGGCTACAGCAAACCCTCGACTCTTTTGTTTGGGGAACATGAAATTCCCTCATCTGAGGGTGTTTGGCAGGGTGATCCACTCGCTCCACTCCTCTTCTGTTTGGCAGTAAGAGAACTAACTTCCAGCCTACGCAGCGAGCTCAACATCTGGTACCTGGATGATGGCACTCTGGCGGGTACCGGGGAGTCCCTGTTAGAGGACCTACAACGGGTGAATACACAGGGAGAAGCCTTAGAACTCATCCTCAATCCCTCAAAGTGTGAAATCATCACAACAAACCAGGAAATAATCATTGCGGTGCGAACAATCCTCCCAGAAGTCACTACTACCATTCCATCCAACAGTACCCTCCTGGGAGCACCGCTGGGTCACCAGGCCATCGACACTGTCCTCAAGGACAAAATGAATGACATGAAAAGAATGGAGGAGAGAATAAGTGATCTTGATGCCTATGATGTCCTGTATCTCCTCACAAGGTGTCTTACTATGCCAAGACTCACTTACTTCTTGAGGTGCGCACCCTCTTTTGACAACCCAACACTTGACGAGTATGACGCACACCTGAGATCAACCTTTAAGAAGGCACTGAATCTGTCACTAGAGGATCGTCAATGGGAGCAGGCAGCAGTGCGACTGGGAGGTATAGGGGTGCGCAAAGCAAGGCAGGTAGCTTTACCTGCATTTCTGTCATCGTGTTTGGCCTCCTGTGGATTAGTCAAGAAGATTATCCCTGAACGTTTGAGAGGTGTGGTGGGAGCTCAAGACCCCAGGTTCATTGAAGCAGCCGTGCGGTGGGACATCCTAGCAGACTCCTCCAGTAGACCAGCTCCTCCCAAAGAGCACAAACAGTCCCACTGGGACAAACCGATCATGGAAAAAATTGCCAACACAATGTTCACCAACGCTTCAGGAAAGGACAAAGCGCGTCTCCTAGCGGTGAAGGCACAACACTCAGGAGATTTCCTTCTAGCTGTTCCCAATTTCTCTCTGGGGACTCGACTCGACCCAAAGGTCAATGGGATTGGTGTTGCGCTTATCCTAGTTACCTCCATACTCACCGAACATAGGTGTATTTGCGGCTGGGCGACGGCTGATCATTTCGGACTTCATGGTCTCGTGTGTCACACATCAGAAGGGAAGTATGCTAGACATGAGGAGATCAATGACATCATAAAGAGAGGCCTCGCCACAGCCCGTTGCCCAGCTCAACGGGAACCCCAAGTGCAGAGGTTTGATGGAAGTCAAAAGCGTCCTGATGGAGCCACTATGCTACCCTGGAAGGATGGTAAGCAGATTGCTTGGGATTACACCTGTGCTGCCACAATGGCAGACACTTACTTGCCATACTCCGTAGCCGAAGGGGGTGGAGCTGCCAGCCACAGGGAGACCCAGATATATATATATATATATATATATATATATATATATATATATATATATATATATATATATATATATATATATATATATATATATATATATAAATATATATATATATATATATATATATATAAAATATATATATATATATATATATATATATATATATATATATATATATATATAAAATATATATATATATATATGCAGAACATCCACTGTGTAAAAATAGTGAAATTCCAAGCGCTTTCGTGACTTCTCACAACGCGGTAATCAAAATGTTCCCATCGTGGAAGAGTTCCGATGGTTTTGTGAAGGTTTCTGCATTATTTCAATTCTTTGTAATTACTTATGAAATTGATGATGACATTTTACTTAAAAGCCACTACTAATCTAAAAGACCTTTCATAGGCTTTAATAACTTTTGATAACCTGACTATCTAGGAATAAAAGATTTTCTGGATAATCAGCTTTTATTGGTAATACGTTTGATAGTGTAACTAGAAATGTTAACAAGAAATGAAAACAACGAATCTCCCGTCAAATAACTTACTATCGGACCTTAGTTGAAAATAGCTATAAAGAACACAATTATTAGTAAGACACATACGCAACTGTTAGGTATGTTTATTGATAAACGTTTCGCCTACACAGCAGGCTTCTTCAGTCGAATACAGAGCAAACAGCGGAAGCAGTGGAGGTGTAAAGACGGTATAATCAGTCCATCACCGTTGTAGACGCAAACCTAATAAACTGGTTAGGCATCGTAATCATTGTAATTTAGTTTAATTAATGTAAATTGTCCAAATGTAATGGGGCAACACATAGGCAGACACATGACGCTGAGCTGTCCAAGAACATGTGTCATCGAGACATCTATGAATATTCACAAACATCTAAGAACATGTATCATGGAGTCATCCAGGTGCAGGAGTCATGGAGTCATCCAGGTGTAAGAGTTATTGAGTTATCCAGGTGCAGGAGTCATGGAGTCATCCAGGTGCAGGAGTCATCCAGGTGCAGGAGTCATCCAGGTGCAGGAGTCA